>BPLR01015505.1:0-251037 GCA_021605095.1 Caerostris extrusa
AGTTGGCCTTACTCAACCAGACATACTTTTAGCCTATGATCTCTGTTTGATACAGATAATTTATTATATAAAATCTTACAAGTTGGTATAAAGGGTTCCGCCGCAAGTGGATTTTTAGTTTTATGAATAACAGGAATTTTTATGTAAAAAGGGAGAAACTCTGTATCGAAGAAATTGTTTTCCATTTGCGGCTTTCAATAGGAGTGTGTACTAAACTCTATTCATGATTAACACGTGTGATATTTTGACATTCTCCCCTCTCTTACTGAATGATTATTATAAGCAAGCAACATTTTTTTTTTGTATTTATTTAGCAGCGATAAAATCTCGAAATAGTTCACTTCCACCGTCAAATTACTCTCCATAATATTCCCAATGGTACGAAACATGGGAATTCACTCTTCAATCTGAGTAAGCTGAAGAAGCAAATTTTTCAGCTAAAAATAAATTCCAACTCAGCACTTGCAGATTTACAGCATCAGCACACCCGACTTCTTGGCATCATTTTCTCTCATAACCTCACTTTCAAACAACACTTCATATATCTAAAAAGAAAGCCATTAAAAATTTAGTGCAATCAAAACAATATAAATAATTCTTTGAGTTATCGTTCTGAAATCTCATTCAAATTATAAGTTTTTACGATTTGAAATCCTATAGACTATGGATCTGCTATTTATATTTCTTCTAGCCATAGTAATCTCCAAATCCTATACATTGTGTAACACTTAGCTTTATGTTTCGAGGCAAGTCTTCCAAAGACTCCGATCTCTATTTTACATAAAGGAGTTAGTCAACTTCCAGTGTTTCAGAGATAGTTGATTCTGGGGAGAGGCTTTTTCCTCAAACAAATTTCTTTTTATTCATCTTCTTTTCTCTATATCTTAGCTCTGAAAATCTCTCTCACTAAGGCTGACATACATTGCATTTTCGTTCAGACTTTTTCTGCAAACCTTCTTGACAACTTAAGCATCCGTTCTTCTAATTTAATCCCTAATTTACCCATCATTTAGTCTGAATTCGAGAATAACTTTTCACATTGATGATTTTTCCTTTCAAAACAAATCGTTACCGCATCATGCTCTTAAACATCATGTTGAACAATATAAAGATGAATAGGAAAACGAGTTGTTTTGGCATCAGATGCATTTAAAGCATTGACTAGCAGTCATTAATACTATTTCTCAAGAGCTCTAAGATAGTCTTCAATTTCAGTAGCATTTTCACATGTGCAGCCCTTTGCACTGATTTTAGCCACTTTTGCCATATGATAATTTAACCATTTCGTCCTGACTTGGCATCATTTTTACTTTAAAAAAAATATCTAAAAAGAAAATCATTAAAAAGTTGAATACAATTGAAGCAATGGCAGCTAATTCTTGGGGTTGTCCCTCTTGCATCTCGTTGAAATTGCAAATTCTAATGTTCTAAGCCCAATGGGTATCTTATTTGTATTCCTTTTAGCCATAGTGATCTCCAAATCCTATGCAATGTGCGACTTAGTATTACGTTTCACAGCAGGTCTTCTAAAATAGACTCCGATCCCTATTTTACACAAAGAAGAGTGCCAAATTTAACTGTTTCTAAAGAAGCTAATGCTGGCAGAATACTTTTTTTTCTGAAACAAATTTCTTTCATTTCATCCTCTCTTCCCCTTCATTTATCATAGATCTGTAAATCAATCTAAAAGGGTGAAACACTTCTATCTCTCTTCAAAAATCTTTCACGCAACATCTAGACAGCTTGAGCATATGACTTTCCAATTTAATTCCCAATTTTCCACCAGATAGTCAGAACCTGAAAATCACATCTCATCTTGATGATTTACCATTTCAAAACATACAGTTATGCATGTTATTAAAACCATTTTTAATAACATAAAGGTGAACACTGAAAATAAGATTATTTTGATCTCATATCAATTTCTAAAACTTTCATTAGCTGTCATCAATACCTTTCCCCAAGAGGCCGTCTTCAGATCAGATTTTTACTTACAATATCCTTTTACAGTTGAAACCAATATACATTATCATTTTACAATATCATTTTAACAATTTCGTCCTATGTTCGCTCAGTTCATAATTATATCATTCTAACAGACAATATTTTTCTGTTCTTCAAATCTTATAGAATTGCAAATACCAATCCATGTAAATTTATTTTTATTCCATTTTTTTCTTTTGGTTGTCAGAAATACCGCACACTGTTTCTTTTCTTCCAAAATCCTGCTCAAATCTCAACATGAGATGTGTCACATATGACAGTATTTATGACATGTATTTATGAATTTCGAGTTTTTAAAGTTTTTGATTATATATGAATATGATGATGATTATATATGATTCATCGTTCATCCTCACAGTGTTTATTTTACTTGCATAACATTTGGATAAGTTGAGATAAAGCTTACATGAGCCCAAATTTCAATCAAAGAGCTCATGGATTGCCAAGGAGCATTTTAACCATCCTCTTTCAATATTTTTCTCTGTGATTGAATTTTTAAAGGTCTAGCTTTTCCTATTACAATTAGAGATTGCTACTTAAACGGCACTGTAGACTGATTAGTGTTGTCTACTAAAGTTTTTAACAAGACTATCAGTTGATGGGAATGCTACATTTACCTCACCAAACAATTCGCTAAACTAGAAAATTTCGCATAAAATTTTTTCTTACCTTTTTAGTCCAATGAACCGCTGATGAGCTATGGAAAAAGTCGGGATGTATTGAGTTAATTCAAATATTTCCTCAATACTTTTCCTAATTTTTTATTGGACACACTACAAATGACGATATAAATACATAAATAACAGGTGGGCTGAAATGTTCATAGGCTGACACATAGATGGCGCTACTAGTATTAAATCCATAGGATTTTATACTAGTAGCGTTTTTACTAATCAATCTAAGCGGGCTAATTGAATACTAGTAGCGTAGGTTACTTTTTCAAACTAACAAAAGTTGCTTCACTAAAAATGTTATAATTCACATACTAATAGTGGAACAGCTGTCAAATTTATAAACCTGTCTTTTAAAGGTTAGGGCTAACTAAAAATCATATGGATTCAATACTAGTAGTATCATCTTTGTGTTAGCCTATGAATTTTTCAGCCCACTTGTTATAATATTGAAATGTAGACACAAAACCCGTGTTTCCCACTGGTAACTACCAACAATGAAGTGAGGGAGAAAGTTCTTGGAAATATGGTTACAGTTCAAGTGATAAAAGTTCAAATAGTAACAAAAAAGGTAAAAGTTTAAAAACAGTTCTAGATATGCAACATTTTCGACAGCTACAGTGTTATACTGAAGAAATTGCAAATTTCGTAACATTCATTTATTTTATAAAATGAAATTGTGAATTAAAAACTAATTATATTTTCTAAATTTGATCTAAAAATATTTATTATACGTTTGATAATTTTAGAATAAATCAAATTGTTTAAAAAATTAGAAACACTGAAGACATCTTATTAAAGTGGATGATTTGTTAGTGAAGCAGTAACATTAAAATATTGCATTTTATAATATATTCCAATGGATAGAATTTATGAATGAATATAGCATTTTATAATATATTCTAATTTAAAACAAAGTCAAATCAAGAACCCAAAACATTATGACTACCTGTCAATAACGAGTTGGCTCACCTTTGGCGCGCAACACGGCTTCAACCCGCTTTGGCATGGATTAATACCACCACTTAATACCAGTTAAATGCCAATTCCACCTGTCACGTGCCTTCCACGTCATCCAGGCGAGTTCATTGCAAAATGTAGGGGTGGTCATAATGTTTTGGCTCTTGAGTGTAATTTATGAATGGATATAGCATTTTATAATATATTCATTATTAGCATTTTAACATGTAATCTAATGGATATGAGAATTATTTCGCATATTTATAATTTTTTTATTCTTATAGACGGGAAAAAAAGCAGGCATATAAATTGTAAATTATGGAAAACCATCTAATTTTAACAAAGCGTAAATTTAAAATTTTATAATTTTTACGGGGAAACGTTTTGCAATGCTAATAATCTTCAAGAATTTTCTGCAAAAATATTTTTGTGGGCTAATTGACTGTTATTTACGATATTTCAAAAACTTAAGATAATCAGACTATTCTAAATTCTGATATCTGATGTTTATCTGATAACATGAAGGATAAGACAATTTATTTCAACGTTAATGACAGCGAAATTCAAAGAAAAGGAGTAAATAATAATTTGATGAATAAATAATAACAGTTTATTAGAGATAAAATAGTTCTGCTCTTACCAATTAAGATAAATCATTTTTAGATAAAAAACACCAAAATATATTACATAAAATCAATATTTTTTAACACAATATAAACATTTATGACATTTATTAAAATACTGAAAACTGTTTATAAAATAACTGATGATGCATGTTCATAAAATAAATAATAACCTAACACTAATGGAAATAACAGCAGTTCAATTCAATATTTAAATTTTAAGAGAAATAAAAACTGAAAAAAAACTTATTAATAAAGCTCAAGAAAATTTAAATATACCTTTTAACGAAAAAAAAAAAAACTGAAATTTCGTAAGGAAAATAAATTTGGTATGAATCGATAGAGAAAAATTACAAAATGGGGCCAAAAAATAATATAAGTGACTAAATAACAAAAAAAAAAAAAAAATAATAATAATAAAATAAATAAATAAATAAAAAAAAAAAAACGCACCAAGATCTGAATTAAACGAAATTTGATATCGAAATATGCTTGAATAGAGAATAAATTACTCCAATAAGAGAGAACTTGACTGTTTTATTCAACTTTTTATTGAGAAATAATCAAAAGGCGTTGGCCAATATCTAATTTTATGCCTGTTTTTATACGGCTTGGCAATGATTCGTAGAGTTTGTGGATGCCTCCATCGGAAAAACCTTCTCCTATAAAATCCTGGTGGCTGCTTATTAGGCCACATATATGCTTCATTGAACAGAGATCTGCCAAATTGTCTGGCCATTGGGAGAGTTTGATAAGCTTGAAGAAAATTAATAGAAATTATTCTGCGTATGGCCGGGCATGGCCATATTACAATATAAGCCTGATTGCCGCGAAAAGAAGGACAATATGCGGGTCGCAAAATAACGTCGATGTTCCCCAGTGCTGTAAGTATCTAACGTTTAACAATCGAAGGGGTTTTGGCTATTAAATGAAATTTCACTCCAAAGCATAACTCTTGAGCAGATTAGAATTTTCCTTTTTCTAGTCAAAGTTTTACTATTCATCAGGACTCAATTTAAAGAAGAACTGATTGTTAAGAACATGTAGGCTAAAAAAAAACATATAGGCTCTTTTTACGCTACGGAATTTAGGGGTTAAATTCAAACAATAATCAAAAAAGTAAAGGAGACTTTCTGGAGGATAAAAATGGATGAAATAAGAAAAGTAGATGTGAAGAGCATTCGGAATCGTCATCACAATGGAGTTAGACTAATTACTTGAATGGAGGTAAGACAGACAAGGAGAGCGACATACAACGAGTCCGAGCAGCAGTACGAGGTGATTCTAAGTGCCGTAGAAAACCTATGATGGAGTAAATAGCTTTCTCGTGATGACCGTTGGAAATTTTAAAAGTAGAAGAAAGGAACAAGATGGGCCTGAATGGCTGGGTGTCTAGCGCTCTGGCGCTCGGTGGCACAGATTTCTGGTACGAGTCGCGGCGGTGACATGGATGTTTGTAGTGGTTCGGAATCCACTTTAAGCCGTACGTCCCGGTCTTCTATGACTGTAGAGCGTCACGGAACCAAAGTAAGACTTTACCTACGGATGCTCCATCACAACAGAAGCTGCTTCCTTTATGCTTCAAGCATGATGTACGTATGGGCTCGTGGGCTTGGCCTAAGCCAAGAGGGATAAGAAACGACAACAATAGGAATCGACATACGAATCCCAAAACAGCGATGTCTTGTGAGAAAAGGCTCCATGCGGGTCAATCATATTAAATAAACGTACCCCTACGAAAGTGTGGAACTGGGATCGCCTTTGGTGCCCAGAATATATCTTAAACAACCCTTAATTGTTGAGGAGTTCCTGAAAATATAATTCATGAACTTTTATACTAAGAACCTAGACTTTTCTTTTTTGTCCACGTGAGTGCGGCATTGACAATGCATTTTAAAGTAGTATTTTTAGTAATAGTATTACAATTGTGCATCAATGCGTTTTTTTTATGTAAAATACTTAATATAGGCATACGTAACATGTATGGTACCTATTATCGTCATATGACTATGATTTGATTAATTATAAATAAATGCATTCTGAATATATACATATATATGTGTGTAAAACTCTTCAATTTATAATTGTTAAATTGTATTTTTATTAAAAATCAAATATTTCTCATCTTTTATTTATTTCGTATGGTATGTATTTCTTTTTTTAATTGTAAGACCTGAAGTCTTTCGAACCTGCTTTGATAAATGTGGTGTTACCACAAATTAGCTTATTGGTTATTGAGAAATTTTAGTATATTTTGATGAATTGGCAGTTAGCGAATGTAATTTAGTTTAGTTTAGGTATTATTAGATTTAAATAACAACATCACAAAATAAAACAACACGTCAACATAAATACCAGAGGAAAACTGTCAAGAAATGAAGTAGAAAACAGTCATATTTGACACTACAAGAGCCACTACTTGTACTATATACACGCAAATTGAATAACAGCCCTGTATCAATTGTATAATCCATAAAAGTGCTTTGCATTTAAACCCTTTCGACAAAAAAAAAAAAAAAAAAAAAAAAAAAAAAAGAAGAAGGAATTGCTTATAAACTGTAACAATGAAACTAAACTTATAAGAAAATACAAATAACGAAGAGGTTGAATGGCTAGAATAGGGTTGGCAGATAAAAATAATACTAAACACAAAAACAGGGTTTAAACAAATTTTATTACATTTACTTAATGTATTCTCAACATCATTAAATACCGAGCTTAAAAATTTGATCATATTTATCTTCTTGTCAAAAATAAAGCCATGTCCAAATTAAAAACAAAGTTCATAAAGTAAAATGACCGATTAAAAGCTATCTTGGAAGTCATCATTATTTCATAATTACTTTTATGGCATGATGAAACTGTACTAATAATAACTTAACAAGGCAATTTGCTTACTTTATTCTTAGAACAAGATAAGTTTTAGTGTTGAGTGATGCACATATTATGCAAAATCGATTGCAGTGAGTTAATTTTAAAAAGTTTTGAAACGTTATGCATTTGATAAAGATGTTTTGAAAGAAATGCAAATTTTATCTTTAAGATATGATACTTAGAAATGATTTAAAAACTATTCAATGTTTAATATTTTAGTTAACTATTTAATTTTTTATTACGTTGTCTAAATTATTGATAAATATGAATAAGTTATATAATGAATATAATTAAGAACCATAAATAAGAGAATGAAATCCAGTTTTAAACTATGAGATTCACACGAGCTACAGATCTATTTAATAGCTTGCAGTCATATTTGCACAATTCTCATGTAAAATTTTTTTTTTTGGTTGTAAGCAACATATTGATAAATGTGATATCCTAACTTCCTAGCTAGTCACATAATTTTTTTTATTATTATTCCTTACAGTCATTTCCATCATTGTGCTTTGAAATTTTTGGTGGAAAAATAAAATATATTGCAAACTTATTCTAAAATTATTTAGACCACATTCATCCAAATATGACTTGAACGAGTTAAAGCGGTGGTATGAAGAAATAAATTTTTAAGCGTAAATTTTCATTGAGTTTAGTTTGGGAGTAACTCTTCTACAATTGTCCCACAAATTGAAGCTCAAACGAGGATCTAAATTACTACAGAATTATGATGAAGAGCTCGAATAAATAGAGAAGCCACAAAGACGAAGAGCCCTCTTTGCGATAAAATACACACACAAAAAAGGACAATATTGAAAGCATTGCAAAAATCACTTAAAAAACGTTTGAAAATTTGATGTTTTGTAAAAATAATGTTTTAATTAATTCCTTCGGGGGTGGAATTTTGTATAGTTTGGAATAGTTTGTTCACTTTGAAATATCTCTTCTAGATGAACTGATTGTGATCGCATATTTTATTGTTGAAGTTACCTGTTTCATTCCACAAAACAAATGATCTCTTAATATCTAGGGAAATGACTTTGCAATAAGATCTAAAAACATTTTTCAAAACAGAAAAATTAAATTTTTCAATCCCCATTTGCCTTTTTGTAACGCTTGGCACATCTGATGCGTTATTTGGTCTCCGTACATTGTAGAACATCTCCTTTTCTGAAAAGTATTTATAAACTAATTTCATCACATCCTATATTTGGCAGTGATGAGGATGATAGTATAGTACATGATGTAGGTTGTGCAATGTCAATAGGGTACTGTTCTGTGGAATTCCTCATTATTACTATTGTGAGAGAAAGAGCAGTTCAATGCAAACTTTCAGTGTATTAGATACATCCTCATTGATTTGGGGATTTTCCATAATTAAATATTTTATATTTTGAAGAGAAAATTGTTTATCTCAAGCTACCAATAGCAACGATGAAAAAAGGAATTTCTGGAAGAGGTTTTCATAGTCAATTCTTAGAATAATTTGTTCGTTGCATGATGTTCACTGGAAGTGCTTTCGTCTCCTGCTATACACTCTTACAAGTACGCTAGCTATTTACTATAAAACTAAATAGTCTTTCCTCTTCAGAATCACCATCATGAGTCTTTGATGAATACAAATACCACTGGAAACCCTTCATTGCAGATAAGCTGTAAAACGTAACATTCATTGTTCATTGTAACTTTCAGGTCAAGTAACCATGTGAGTCATTTGAAGCAAAAATGAAAGCAGCTGCAAGAAGTAACTGTTTTATGTTCTTGGTTACTGTTACTGAAATAATGCAGCTCGTTTTTATTGCTTGAGTATCCCAGAACTGGCACTTGGCGCTACATTTTTCAAAAATTCTTCATCTAAATAAAAGATTTTTTTAATGCTTAAGATGAAATATAAAACATTGAAACCATTGATGGAGGGAGCTACCTCCTTTTTGCAGAAGATCTTTCGTAGAAAATTAAAAGATAAAAAGTAATAAATAATTTAATGAAATAAATATTTGGTTTTTACAGGAAGTTTCGCTTTTTCTGAAAATGTTACATCAGACATTACTTTTCCCAAAATGTTTTATAATAGTTTAACTAACTTTATCTCAAATTTTCATTTCAGCTGAAAAACCCCAAAATATTATTTACTTAAAGATCCTAAAAAAAAATTTAATTAAACCCAAAAATATAAATTTTTGGTTAAGAAAAATATGTTCATTTTTTTTTATTGTAAGTAATTTATTTTACTAGGTATTTTTCTATGATTCACTTGTTGGACAATGTGCGGGTTGTTAAAGTTGAAAGGATTCGATGACATATGAGACACTGCTTCAAGATCGCCAATTTTCATAATTAATTTATTTATGTTCTATCGTTTCACATTTAAACAATGACACTTTTTAAGGATTCCTTTTTTACTTCATGCCGAGGAAGTGATAATAAGATAATTATTTTTTAGTTGTGTATCTTTTTTTTAAAAGTGATATACATACCATAAATTATTTGACACTAATTGCTCGTTATTCAAGATTTTATGGAAGAGATCACGTTTTTTTTTTTCTGCTGTATACGAAATACAGTTACAGTTACATTTATCTTAATTTCTTACAGTGTTAGAATATTTGAAATAGTGTGCTCTGACTCTTCAGAGCAAAGAATTAGAGTCTTTGTAATACTATACGGATGTATAGAAGTATAATTGTTGAGAAATGAAACTAAAGCACTTTTTGTACGTTGTGTGTGTTCTCATACCGCTTGTGTCATTACCTTTGGCCTTATCTTCATATAAGGCAAGTAAGTCATTCTGAAATTTTCATTTAAATATTTTTAAACAGATTGTATAACATAAAATTCATGATTAAACGGAAAAGTTATAATTAAATGGAAGTTGCGGTTGTTTTCGAATACCGGAAACTTTAACCTGTGGTCATTCGCTACCAGACAGGCAGATGTGGAGCAGATTCAAGAGTACCAAATGTATCATGGGGCTCTGTTACGCTGCATCCGCATTTTATCATCACCATTTTGAAATAATAACCACTGGGATGACATCTGGAAGTTTAATTAACATCTTTAGTCCTCGAATCCAACAAATGAACTTTCTAGCCTAAGGATTTATTATGTCTATCCTCAGAATAGACGCAGAATCTTCGGTTAGATTTCGCCTCTTCGGAATTTCAGACCCGGTTTCTCTGAAGAACCTAATGTTTTGAAACAAAACGTGCTATCTCCTAGTTCAATTTAGACAAATTTGGAGCATGCATTATTTTAAACAGTACATTATTAAATAACTAAAACTTTTGTTTTGTTTTGTGGCATAACTATATGCAAAACTGAAAAGAAATTATTCCAATTGTTTATAAAAATAAAATAACTTTAATAAATAGTAATTTTTGAGATATTTGATTCAAATTTTATACTAACAATTTTAAGAAAAAAAAGTTAAATCATTGATTTCATAAATCAGTATTTAATTTTGTTTGGCAACAAAAAGAAGTTTCATTTATATATATTTATGGATAAAGAATAAAATGCCCAATGATTTTTTTAATGTTTTCTGTATTTGTTATAGGACGCGATTACTCAATCAAACGCGAAATCACTTTCTATTTTTTTATTTAAATTATTTTTATAAAATAACACGAATAAAATTAAATTTAAAAATCTTAATATTATGTTTATATTTAATTAAAATTGCAACACATTGCCTAATTATTGATTCTTGCTTTTTTTCTTTTTTTTTTTTGAACGTCAATTCAGTCACTAATACACTCAAATGTGTTTAATAAGAAAATAAAGATCGTATAAGATTGTAATCAGTAAAAGTTTGTAATATCATTCATATATTTATCAATAAATAGTTATTGTATTATTGTACATTAAATAATAAATTAATAGTAAAATTCAATATTATTTGTAAGTTTTATTATTTCTTATTGTTATATTATGTACTGTAATGAAAAAAGTTAAATAAGACAATTTTTAATTTATTTTTCATGTATATCATAAATTTAATTATAAAATATTTGTTCAAAATATACTATAAAGGAATTTATTTTAGGCAGAATGATAAAATATGAAAATAAGAAACTAATGTTTGTTATATTAAAGTTCATAAAAATAGTCAACGGTAAAAGCATTTGTATTTTATAAAACTTATATTTATTAAGCAAATGTATTTATTTTATGCTTCTAGTTACTTTGCAAAAATTAATTTAATTGCTTAATTTCTAAATTCATCTCAATTATATAGCAGAGCTTTTAAAAATTCTCAATAAGATATTTATTATGAAAATCGTCATTTATACCAGAAAAATCATTCTTTTTAAGTTATGAAATAATTTTTTCAAGTATATACTTTATTACTTTGAAGTAAAGAATCTTTACTATGTGTAATGATTATTATTATGTCTATTATTTTAAGATCCTATATTACATCTGCAGTTAACAATAAATAATAATTATAAAAATTGCAAAGATATTAATGTAAGTAATTTGCTAAAAAAATAAAGCTTGTTTTATGAATCTCTTATAAATTAAAAACACGTAACAGTTATAACTAATTATGAAATTTTAAATAATTATTTTTCTTTCAGGAATTACGATGCACGTATGTAATGATAATAATGGCTTCATACTGGTTATTAGAACCAGCTCCCATAGCAGCTACAGCTTTACTTCCAATAGTCATGTTTCCATTATTAGGCGTGGTCAGTTCAGCAGATATTTGCATGAATTACATGAAAGTAACTATTATAATAATTATTTTCATACATTTTTTTTCTAGAATTTTGATATCTTGATAAGGAATTAATGTAATTGCATAGGTCAAATGAATAATGAATCTAATTTTGATTTCATCACAAGTTTAGTTGTGAGAGTTATATGAATTCTAACATCATTTGGGAAGAACCATATTTTTAATTATGGTTTTTAATTAAATGAACGTAAAATTAAAAAGCTGTTTATTACTTAAACATTACATAAATCTTGTAATAATTATGAATAGATTTTATATCAATTGTTATTTATAGATAGTTAGGTGATTGTTTAGCATTTGTTTTAAAACTGAAAGATGTTACTGATTTAATAGTAGTTTAAACTAGACTTTAAGTTAGCCTATAAATTATATAATAATTGGATAATAGTAAGAATTTTATTTTTATTTGTTAATAATTTGGCATTTCTCACATGAATTATAATTCAAACCTTTAGGGTGATGAATATTTCAAAATGGGAGGAATAATGTATTGCAAAAACTTCAAAAATGTTTTTAAGATGTACCCCATAAAAGGAATTATTTCTTTTTTCTTTCGAAAAGAATTTTAGTTGAGAACACTTTTATAATTTAAAGAAATTTTAAAGTGAATTTCCGCGATATCTTGTATCATTGAATAGAAAATGTGAATCGCATCTGATTTTTAAATTAAATTTTTTATAAATGTATTAATATTGAATTTGATACTTGAATTCAAATATAACGATGCCATTATTGTGTAAAATATTCCAATCGATGCATTTAAATGCAAGCGTAACTCATTAATTAGTATGCCACATCACTCTACAGCCTCTAAGAGTAGAGCAGCCTTTAGCTATTGCATTATTTTCAATTATTTATTTTACTATTACATTTACCATTTTTTTAACCTAAATCCATTTTGTTTTAAGAACCTAATTGGTTGTTTTAAAAATGAATGCCAGTGTCATTTCAAATTATATGCATAATGGCATTTAGAGAACTAGTTTGTTGCAGGATAAGTGATTTTTTTTTTTTTTTTTTTTACATTTTTAATGGTTAAAAAAAAAAAGAAAAAAGATAATAACGTTACACATTTACACGAGTATATAACGTTATACAACGTCACACGAGCACTACGTTTATTATAAACAGTTAACTCTTTTCCAATTTTGCTGTTTTGATAAACAGCAATTTGTGACAAGAATCTTCTATCAGTTACGGGCAGATGATATCACAGAAAAGCCATTTACCGTCCATGATCTCCTGATTAAACGTCACTGTTTGGCACGATGCCTAGTTAGCAATTTCAATGTAAACATAGCAGTTAGAGTGGTGACAAGTCTGCAGTTTGTTACGGTGTAAAATACAAGATAGTGGCGACAATGTTTTAAACTTGATAAGTTAAAAAATTTTAAAATAAGGGTGATTAAATGAGAATTACACGGGCGGAAATATCTAAAGTTTTAATAATACTTTCACATTATCATACTTAATTAAAGACACTTTATGTAGAAGAAATTAAATAATCAATTTTAAAATAAAAAAAAAAATCAATTACAATTTATTCATAAGCGAACAAATAAATTTTTAACAAAATTGCTGTTCAATTTTATTTATTAACAATTTTAAATTTTGATAGGAAAGTTTCATAATGTTTATTGATGCCTTATTATGGCAGTAGCAGTTGAGGAGCAGACTACATGAAAGAATAGCTCTGAAAACAATTCTTTTCATTGGTGTAGAATTAAAATGGTGGGTATAATTTAAAAAAAAAAAATTTTGGCCCGTCATTATTAAAAGTGTTTTACAAAATATTTAATACCAGTTATTTAATAAATAGTAAAAACTTCTTTTTTGTTTGTATATTCTTTTAATGGGAGATTGTATTTTAGAACTCTAACTGTTTAGCAGTAACCATCACAAACTTTCTGTAATAATTTTCATCAACTAAATTTTTCTCAAATGTAAAATCATCATTAAATATTTTTTAAAATTTTGCCACAATCCGGATTCAAATACTTAACCTTACAAATTAACTCACACTCGGGACCGGATTTAGATGAAAAGAGGCCCTAGGCTATTTCACTTATGAGGCACTTTCACTTCCCATTTTTAAGCTGGTAAATTACATGAGAGATAATAAATACATCATTACTTTGATATATATCAATATGTTAAATGAAATATGTTGCGATTGGTACTAATCGTTATAAAAAATGTGGCACGGATAATATGAGGCCCCACTTGTTCTTGAGGCCCTAGGGCTGAAGCCTAGTTAGCCTATAGGAAAATCCGGTCCTGACTACACTAAATATTTTATAGAATTTTGCCACAGTTCAGATTCAGATACTTAACCTTACAAATTAACTAAATTTAGCAACTCAACCTTGCAAAATAATCACAATTACCACTTAAACTTATAAAAGAATCAGATTTAGCAATTTAACCTTAAATTTATTCATTTATCCACCATAAGTTATAGAAGACAGATAGGGGAAGTAATTATAAAACGAGTAAATTCAGGCAGCGATGCTGTTATTATAGTGTAATCCTTGCGGATTTTTTTTAAAATTAAGTTAAGCATTATCTTCTTTTTCAGAACTATTTTAATAACAGTGTATTAAATAATAATTGAAGTCTTTAATTTATAACATAGAGTAACTCTGTTACAGGTTAATGTTGGGATTCATGCTTCCTACTATGGTACTTTCTATGTGGATAAATAATACAGCAACAACGGCAATGATGGTACCCATAGTGAATGCCATAGTTGGGAAAATAACTTTGAGCTCTGATAATAATGAAATACAACTTGAGGAAAGTTAGTGAAATTTATTATTAAATATTTAAAAAATATTTTTTTTCATGTACTTTAGTAATGTCGATTAAAGTCTGTTCAGAAGCATCTTAAGAAACATAAAATTTATCCTGGATTAATTTATCCCTTGCTGAAGTGTAATTACAATTTTTATTTCACAATTACTAACAAATAATTAAGATGTGATATTTAAGTTGATTATTATGTTATGTCACGATTGATTGTTGAGAACTGATTGTTGATTAAGATTGATTGTTGTGAGTTGTTTGTCGTAAGTTGATTGTTGAAGTTGATTATTAAGTTGTTTTCAATGGTTCAATTATTCAATGTAAAATTAATTATCTAAGGAAAATTAATTTTACATTGAATAATTGAACTATTGAAATTTGAGAACTTGAGTAGAATATAAAATATTTTCATGAGATTTCCCTATTTGATTAACTTATCCCTTATTCAAGTGTCATTACAATTTTTATTTCACAATTACTGATAAATAATTAATAACTGATATTTAAGTTGATTATTAAGTTGTGTCACGATTGATTGTTGTAAGTTGATTATTGCAGTTAATTGTTTAAGTTGATTATTAAGTTGATTTTAAATATTTTCATGAGATTTCAGTATTTAATTTATTTCTTCTTCAAGTGTAATTACAATTTTTATTTCGAAATTACGGACAAATAGTTAAGATGTGATATTTAAGTTGTTTATTGTAATTGATTGTTTAAGTTAATTATTAAGTTATTGTTTAAGTTGATTATTAAGTTGTGTTATTTTCTTAGAAAATTAATTTGTTTTCCTTTTTTATTCCAGACAGTTCCCTGACCGAAAGTAACAAAGTCAATGACATTGAAAAAGAGGAAAAGTCCACAAATTCAAATAAAAGTAATAAACTTTCTATCCTTAAAAAATACTGAGAAATCAAAAATTATTTTTATTATTATATTTGGTCTTTTGTTTTCAACATTATACATTTTGACAATCATTGTTTGTAAATACTTGATACGAAATTGTGGTTACAGACGGAAATCAATTTTTTTTAAATTCTGCCCTTAATCAAGGACGTAAAGTCTTTTTTATCTGTTACAAGGAAAGAAAAAGTATGCTGATTTTAGATAAACTTAATTGTGGTAATTTGCTGTTAGACAGAATATTTCAGAACATTTCCTTCTATTATTCTGTGCGTCTTATTCAAAATTAATTGTGTTTGTTTAATTTTTAAACTTTGAACATTTACAGGACTTGTTATCTATTCTTTTAGGCATATTCATTTCAAATACTTATCAGGTTTATTTATTTCTTGAATAGTTCTTTCTTTT
This sequence comes from Caerostris extrusa, assembly GCA_021605095.1. Classification (NCBI taxonomy): domain Eukaryota; kingdom Metazoa; phylum Arthropoda; class Arachnida; order Araneae; family Araneidae; genus Caerostris; species Caerostris extrusa. The sequence goes on from BPLR01015505.1 coordinate 15,993, forward strand.
CCCTTTTTGTCACCTTCAATCAAGTGTCATGGAGGAAAAGAAGGAATCATTACCCTAAATTGTTTCAATTACAATCAGCTATCATTGTGGTATTATGAATTATCTTCTCAATCAGCTACCATATAAAAACAGCATAATAAAATTTGTGGTATTTGTGATTCTTATCACTTTCCTTTAAAACGTTTGACAAAATAGTATTAGCCAAAACAAAAACAAGTATGATTTATCTCGGAGGAAAGGAAAATTATAAGAATGGAAATATTCAATTTTTAAAAGAAGATCTAAACAAATAACAAAGCTTTTGGATAATTAAGAACTCAATGAAATGTATAATGAAGCAGATTATACCTATTACCTTAACAATTAGTGCACCAAGAAGGAACTTCGAGAATCGATTGAAGTTTTGTATATGTCTGAAGGATTGACATAGGATAATTTTGAAATAAAAGCAAAGAGATAATTCTTAGCAGGAAAATTAGTCAAAAAAAAAAAAAAAATTAGACGAGTTAGTACCATATTGGGCCATCTCTGTTTGTATAGTTTCCTGATGGCCAATTGGCTAGCGTTCTGGCTTTTTTGGTACAACAGGCATCAGGTTTGAATCCTGCCGGTGGCATGATTGTTCGTTAGTGGTTCGGAATACACGCTGTAGGTCCCGGTTCGGGGCCTGAATCGCCGAGTGTCTAACGCTCTGCCGCTCGCTGGCACAGGTTCTGGGTTCGAGTTCCGGCTATGCCATGGGTGTTTGTAGTGGTTTCCCATGACTGTAGAGCGTCACAGAGCCTAATCAGACTTCTCAACCACATCATTCCCAAACTGTAAAGGGGCAACTCAGCTCTAGGCACAGTGATGTGGTGGGGTGTAGTAGCAGTAGTGTAGAGTGATTTATAGCATATTGTGGAGGTCATAACCACCACTTATTGTCTAATAATTGTAGAGCGACTAACCAATCCTAACCAATTTGTTTGAAGGCGTGGTGCGATACGGGATTCGATGCAAACAAATTTCTTCTGCTGTCCTGGGACATCTTATTAAATTCCTTTTATTAGCTCACACTCTCCCTATATATATGTTGTTCAAATTTTCAATTGTTCATAAAATACTTTTTATTCATCCACTCAAGTTCAAATACATTTTTTTACCATGCAGTGGATGACACTTGATGTTATTACAGTTTTTTCAAATATCAATTCATTCATTAAATTTAATTGATTAGTTTTAGTTTTTTTTTAGATTTAAGTTGCATTTATCTACCAATAGAGGGCGCCAGATAAACTTAAATGAAAATTATTTAAAAAGGACTTCCTGCAAGAAAATGTGAAAAATCCTAATGTGAAAAAAAAAAGAAGGAATTGACTAAATTTTTTTTTTTTTTTTTTATATTACTTGTTCAGTCGAACTTCAACACTGCTCAAACTTTTTCACCCAAGTCATCCTACAAATTTTCATTGGTAACAAATCTGCTGTTTAAGTGGAACAAGGGATTACATTGATAAGGGGAAGGGGGGGGAGGAGTAGTTCTGCGAAAACTTTTGTTATATGGTAGAGAGTTTCCTAATGCAAAATGTCTTTTTAAGTCATGCCATTAGGAGCAACACAAATGGCTGAAGCATGTTAGGAACTTATATCTTAGCTGTCGTAGGGCCGAGGATAATTGCTAGAGGTTTAGTTTGGTTTTTAATAAGCTTATATTAGTTTCACCTATGTTTGTTTGTTTGTAACTGACTCTTTGGGCTCGATTTTGCCCTGCTTTAAGGGACCAGATTTAATTTAAACGTTGTAGACTTATGAAGGACCGACGACAATAAAATATTTTGATAAGTTTATTATCTCATCATGATTAGGATCGCCAGGATTAGTGATTTTATTTTAACTTATGAAGAGCAATTTAACCCATGTAGAATGAAAGTACCTAAGACATTTAAACCTAGGTGGGACAGTGGAACAACGCGCCTGACTAAGGATCAGGAGATTCCCTGTTCGAATCCTGGCTGGCTCGACATATTCGCATTTAGCCTTTGTTTTACTCACAAAGTATTGTCACTCAAGTTATTGTAATAACTAAAGTTCCAGTCCTCCGTACCGGGACCTTATTTAAATATTGTTTAAAAAACACGCTTTTAGAGTTAATTAAACTAAAAAGTAATAAATAATTGTTGACATAAGAATAAAATGACTGAGGAGAAAATTAATGTCACTGTTCTAAAAGCGGGGTGCTCAATATCAATCGTTATAATTTTCACTAGTTTCATTCCGAAATGCAGAGTTAGTTTAAAAATGTCATTCAAAGCACCACGCTTTTAGAACAGTGACATTCATTTTCTCGCCAGTAATTTTTGTCTTATGTCAACAATTATTTTTTACTTTTTAGTTTGATTAACTCTAAAAAAGCGTGTTTTTTTAGTTTTTTTAAATTATAATTTATTTTTTTGCTCTACAGTCATTTTGTGCATACGAGAGCTAAACAGTTGAGTACATACAGTTTAATTTAGATACCGAACCACCAACAAATATCCATGCCACTATCAGCATTCGAACCCGAAGCCTGTGGTACCAAAGGCCAGAAATTATTAGAGGAGATCGAGTATTGAATGGAATATGACACCCAAAACTGTTACTCTAATATCAAACCTAGACAACATTAGATGGTTCATCATGGAGCTGCAAGCACGGGAATGATTGTCAAACAGAATATCATTTTCTGCAGTTTAAAATTAAATAAAAAATTAAATATTTCCATTTTACTGTCTTCAATAGATTTTTACAGTGTGAAAGAATTTTGTGAATTTCCAATATAATAATTACAAAGACTTTTGAATTAAAAATGCATAAAAAAAACTTAAGAAAATACAAAATTGCTTCTATGTAATGCATAGATAAATTTTTAACGAAAAATATTCATTAAACAGAAAAAATAAATATAAATTCAAAAATAGAAAATTATAAAAAATTACACTTTTTAACAATTATATTTTCGATTGAAAAATTAATTAAAATTAATGAAAATTATTTAATCAAAAAAATTTTAAAAAATGAGCTACTTTTTAATTTATTCAATTCCTTCTATTAGCTTTTCCTATATATATCTTGCTCAAATTTTCAATCGTTAATAAAACACTTTTTATTCATCCACTCAAGTTCAAATACATTTTTTTAACTTGTTAAACACTTATACAGTTTTTTCAAATATTAATTCAGTAATTAAATTTAATCAATTAATTTTAAAGATTGCTGTTTATTCAAATAAACTTTAAAAAATGAATGAAAATTATTTATAAAGGACTTTCTGCAATATAGTGATAAAAAGATAAAGTTAAAGACTTATACAGATAAAAATTAATTGCTAATAGTCCAGGTTGCTGTTTAATCATACTTTTGAATAAATTATAAATAAGTTTGAATAATTGCAGCCCATGATAAACAATCGAGATTAATGATTTTAAAATTCGAGGAACAAATACAACTTCATTGTCCTTCAACTCATGATTTTCCTTTGTGTTTATGCAATTTAATAATCTAAAAATATTCACTGAAATTCCTTATTTTAAATTTTTACAAACCATTGTTATTTTGATGCATGCGTATTAACTGGCAATTTTCCTTTTCTATTTATATTCTCTGAAAAAGCAAACGTTATTTAAATCGCATAATGAAATTATTATGTAATAATCACATTATAAAATGAGAAATATGAAATGTAATAATTTTTTATTAAAAGCTAACTTTAAAAATATCTTAATATTAAAAAAAATTAAATTCAGTAGTGAAACATCTAGACCAGGGGTCTCCAAACTACGGCCCGCGGGCCAAATCCGGCCCGCCAGTGTCATCAATCCGGCCCACGACAGCGAATAGTTTGTTGTTGCTTATAATAAGTTGTATAAAAAAAAATGATATTAACTCGGTTTTATTGACTTGCTAGGTGAAGCTTTTAATGCCAAGCATAAGCATAACAACAAACAAATAATTGAAATGAATCCCACCAACATTATAAACTGGTGAACATCCCGCTGTTACCCTCGGTAGTTATGTTGAGGTAAAGAGTATCGTATATGTATGTAAACTCATGTTTGTGAAAATTGCAACAATCTTGAAGGAATCGTCATAATTGAATGAAATTTAATACACAGTTGAGTGGTAGTGGTAAAAATAAATGATTAAATGTTCAAAGCAAACAAACAATAACAAGAGATCGGAATCAGTATTTTGTGTAGCCACCACGCGCCGCAATAAGCGCTGCTACACGACGTGGCATGGAGTCAAACAAATTTTGATGTCTGTCTGAGGAAGAGCATTCCATATTGTTTGTAGGCGCACCCAAAGTTCGTCTGCAGAAACAACAGGACGAGGATCACGAGCGAGACGCCGACCAACGAAATCCCACACATGTTCAATCGGCGACATATCCGGGAATACGCAGGCCAAGGAAGAATCTGTACCTGCCGCGTTGCAAAAAGAATGATTGAACAGTCCTAGCGATATGAGAGCGGACATTGTCCTGTTGAAATACAGCGCCTGGCAAGCTTTTGAAGGAAGGGAACAGCTTGGGGCTGTAGAATTTCACTGATGTACCGGTTGCTGTTCAGATTGCCCACAATTCTTAGCAATTGAGATCGTCCATGATATGTTATGGCACCCCAGATCATAACTCCGGGTGTTCGTCCACTGTGGCGTTCGATAATGCACTCCGGAAGGTGGCGTTCACCGGCATAGCGTCTGACACGAATGCGGCCATCATGGAACCACAATTTAAAGGGAGATTCGTCAGAAAACACGATCACGACAATCAGAACGAACTGCCAATCAGCACGCCAGTCTCTATGCTGAGCGGCCCATTGTAGCCGCAGGCGGCGATGGTTTAGCGTGAGAGGGATCCTGTATAAAGGAGTCCTTGCGCGCAGTCCACGCTGCAGCAGACGTCTACGAATTGATGAAGTACACAATGAAACACTTGTAGCTATTGACCACTGTGCTGCCAATTGTCTAGAGGAAGCTGTATGGTTCGTCAGCGCCATGCGGACCAGGCTGCGGACCATCGCGAGCTGACGTCACATTTCGGGGTCCACTCCCGGATTTCCGAGTTGTCCGACACTCGTCCGTCCACTGCTTCCAAAGACGCACCACTGTGCTGCTGTTACGCTGCACACGAGCGGCTACTGCACTATAAGACAATCCAGCTTCACGAAGGCCGATGATTCTCCCCCGTTCAAACTCTGTAAGTTGTTCAAATCTCGCTCTTTTTCGTCGAAGAGGCATTAGTAACGATTGAGCTAACGTTTATCACTAGCAGATAACCACCAATAACCATACACGCCACGCTACAGTCGTCTATTTATTCGGATCCATCCGCCGTTCAGAGGGCGCTGCTCAGCATACGCATGCGATATGGATTGAAATTCTAATCATTTGCATATCATGCGCTAATTTGCATTTTCTGAAAATTTTAGCTCACTCGCGTAAGTCCTTCATGCTGTTGCAATTTTCACAAACATGAGTTTATATCGATGTTTGGAATGTATATATTCTAAATCAAACAAATGATTTTTATCCTAAAAATCCCTCAAGAACGGAAAAGCTAAATTAACGCGAATGAAACCGCAGAGTATCCATTTACAAAAAGTACTTATGAGATTTCTGTAATTGTAATTTTTAACTGACAGTAGTTTGTAGTTAGCAAGCGTATGCTCGCTCAAAGAGCGTACTCGGCGACTGGTCTAGAAATTATAGATAATGGCAGAAAATTAAAACGTTTTTGGCCCTTGGAACTTACTGGAGTAAACAGTATGGACCCTAAGGTTGGAAAGTTTGAGACCCCTGATCTAGACGAAAGCCTTTTAGCCTTTTAATATAACTAAAAGGCTAAAAGGCTATAAAAGGGTTTCGTTTAGATGTTTTCACTTTAACTTTGTGATTTCCTTTTTTACTGTAATAATAAAAATTATTCACTGATTATTTTATTAAATTACATCGCAGTCTACAAATAATTTAGTTTTTATATGTAAGATTTAAGGTAAATGATTTTAGGTAAATGATATAAAAAAGAGTTAATTTGTATTCTTATAAGATTTTGATGTATATAAAATTTAAGGAAAAAAATAATTTTAGATTCAAATACTTGTGTATTCTGAAATTCATGGACGACTGTTAGTTTCTATAGCAACTTTGTGTAATTTTTTTAGAATTAATTTCTCCTTATTAAATTCGAACTTTAGCCGAATTTAAGTTTATAGCTGTAAATCTGATCAAAATTTAGTTTTTTTTTTTTAAATGAATCTAAAATAAATGGCTTTGATATGAATATTTTAATCATAAAATACTATATCATTTTAAAATCTACGTAGAATTATATGCACGTTATTTTCGTTTAATATCAAATTAAAATTTGTCATTAACGTTTTTTTATTTAACATCGAATAAAAACAGATGGAAAACTATATAAATAGCTAAAAAATATAAATAAATTATAAGCCTTTATGCCTTTAGCCATGTCTCCCTAAGCCTTTTATATGGTTTTCATTAGTGTATTCATAGAAACATAAGAACATTTTATATTTGAACTAACTGTTGATTTTTTTTATACTCACAAATTTTCTGATATTATTGTAATTACTTCTATAACTTTAAATCATATTTTTTTTTATTGCAGGCAAGATGACCTAAAATTGAAGAAGTAAGATTAGTGTTACTTCTCAGTGTTTGTTACGCAGCTAATATTGGTGGTCTTGGAACATTGATAGGAACTGGACCTAATTTAGTTTTTAAGGGAATGCTGGCAGAGTACGTTTTCTTAATTTCTTTTTTTTTTACAGTAACTTGACTGTAATTTTCTAATTTTTATTCGAAAAATTTCCTAAGCTCTTTCTTAAAGTTATTCATCTACAACTATTATTATTAAGAACAATAACTGAAAACCCATCTTCCTATCTTGTGGTAGATTGTAAAATATCAAGTAGATTAAATTAGAATGCTTCATGTGTAGATTCTATGTTCAAAATAATTTTTTATCAATGTAAAAATCTTTGGAAGATACTGGTAGTTTCACTTGAAGATATTTATCACTAGAACTTCTAATTAGTTTAGTTTAGTTTGTCAATCATCTTGTGCACATGAGGGCTAAACATACCGGGACCTACAGTTTAAAAGGGGATTCGAACCACTAACAAACAGCCCTGCCACCGCCAGGATTCGAAGAAGTGCTCAAATATAGAAGATTCAGTGTTATCTGAGATTCATAGAACATGCAACATTACACCCATATTGTGTCACCACTATTTGAAGCATACAACATAGGGAGTGACCTCGTGTGTTTGTGACCGCCGTTTTTCTTAATCAAATGCAATGGAAGGGCTTTCTGGCCTATACATTTATCGCATTTCTTCCTATCCCTAGACAATACTTTTTCTCATTTCTCTAGAAAAAACTGATTCCACATCAAAAGGACGATTTGTATTTTAAGGGTATTCACAAATTAAGCCAGTTTCGATTTCCTTAAAAAACGAAAGAGGAGCTTAAGGAAAAAAGAGAAAGAATAGGGAGAAAAAAAGAAAAGTGAAAAAAAGTGGAGAAAGAACAGGCCATAAGCCCCCGATTGGAACAATTGGTAAAGGGACAGGACCAATGTCTAGATCAGGGTTTTTTAAAGAATGGTATTCCAGAGAAATATGTGTCCAGATATATATATATATATATATATATATAAACAGTTATTCTCTTTTCTTGTGAATTTTCCCTTTAAAAATCAGCTTTCATTATAAACAACTAACCTTTCTCGCTACTTTTTATTATTATAGTGCCAAACAGCGATAATCAGACAAAGAATGTTTCCGAGAAACTAGGAGAGGTAACTTGCATGGCTGTCAAATAGAAGCGAGAGCGTTTATGTGATTTTCAATGTTGAAAAACACATTGAAGCCTATGAGACTTCGCTGCCTGTAAGTACTTTGGAGTGGATAATCTAACATTAATTGAAGAAGAAGAACTAGTAGTAGACTGGAAGAACAAGTAGTTTTATCCACTTATTGTAGATTGAGGATTAAACATAAGTGATAGTCTCTTGAAACCTTCTTTAAAAGAAAATGTGGGTCAATATCCAAAAGCTTTTAAAATTTTGCTATAATTTTAAACGCCATATTTTTGTGAATTAGGATTTTCTATTCTCACCACAAGGAAGTAAGTGTAAAAGGAGAGGAAAACTTCAATGTATTGATGAGTAAAAGTATTTTCCTTTCAAATAAATGCCCAAATTTTCAAGAAATCGGTAGGACACTTCAAACTCATGTTTCTCATAAATTAAAAAAAAAACAACTTAGGTGCGTTTAATTTAATCCCTTTTATCGCATCATTTTTTCTGTAATATTTAGCTTAATTACTATAACATATTTCTCAGAAGTTTGCATACAGTGCACATACAATTATTTGTAGGATTTTAAATGCGTCTTGACTTTAAAAGTTTGAGAACCACTGGTCTTGAGAATACTGCGATTTAGTTAGGAATTTCTATCGAAACGTTTCCAAATGTAGTATAGTATCTCAGCATTTTCAGGTGCCTTGTAGGTTCGTATAATAGTATCGCAGTATTATCAGGTAGGCTTGTAATATAGTATCTCAGTATTGTTAAGTAGGCTTGTAGTATAGTATCTCAGCATTGTCAGGTAGGCCTGTAGTATAATATCTCAGCATTGTCAGGTAGGTTTATAGTATAGTATCTCAGCATTTTCAGGTGGCTTGTAGGTTCGTAGAATAGTATCTCAGTATTATCAGGTAGGCTTTTAGGCTTGTGTAGTATAGTATCTCAGTATTGTCAAGTAGGCTTGTAGTGTAGTATCTCAGTATTGTCAAGTAGGCTTGTAGTATAGTATATCAGCATTGTCAGGTAGGCTCGTAGTATAATATCTCAGCATTGTCAGGTAGGCTTGTAGTGTAATATCTCAGCATTGTCAGGTAGGCTCGTAGTATAATATCTCAGCATTGTCAGATAGGCTTCTAATATAATATCTTAGCATTGCCAGGATAAAAAAGTGTTTTGTCTTCTCTGATCGTTTTTCTTTCTTCGCTGACTCAAACATTCATTAATAATATTTCACCAGGTTTTAACATCTCACGTTTTTTTCGGTTGACCTGGTTGCTCATGCCCTTTCTTATCAAAATTACCTTCTTTGAATCATTTAAGCCATTTTGGCAAGTACTTTCAGCTGTTGAGTGATCTCCATAAATTTTCACAAGAAGTTGCACATATTTAAAATAATTAAAACAGATGGATCAAGCATACCGCAAATGTTCTTTCTGTACAAAATTCTAAATATTGAAAGCTAGAAAACACTATGTAGTACAATTTCAAAGCTAAAAACATAATGTTCTTTCTGTAAAATATACACATTTGAAAGCTGAAAATACTATGTAAACCTCCCACATAATAAACCTGAAAGCTTAATGAAAGCCGATTAACATGAAGTAGTTATCAATTTAATTTATCCACTTATAATATTAGCTAAACCATCTGTTTAAACCTCACTAATTAAGTTTAATATCTTTTTTTTTTTGTTAAAATGAAAAAAAAATATAAGCTTACAATAAATGTCTTCTGTAATAAGAAATTTAATAATCACATGGAATATATAAATCAAAATAATCAATTATACATGAATGTTCTAAGAAAGTACTCATTTCCTTAATTGTATATATTATGTTAACTGTGATCATATAAAAACATGTATGTTTAACTAAGTGAAGTTTTATTTAAAAGTTGATGATATTCTTTAAAAAATATTTGAAATTTTTTTATCAAATAAATGTAAGTTAACTTTGTTTTCAAGATTACAGCCGACAAGTACAGAAGTTACTTTTACTACCTGGATGATGTACAACACACCTGGGATGGTTTTGTGTGTCTTAATCGCCTGGTTCTATCTTTTGTGTTGTATGTTCGTGGCCAGTACGTATAATCAATTATTGTTATTATTGTTAACAATTATTATTAGCAGATAAGACACCACTACTTCACTTTAGTAATATCGGGATACATTTTCCCTGAAAGTATTTTGTTAAAAAAAAATGAAACTTAAGTCGAAATACACAAGGTTCCCCAGCACCAGTTTTGTAAACTTCTAGAAGGGCAAAGTACATCTAGATCTCACGAAATCATATAGAAATGCTGAGCAAGAAAGGATTTTTAGACATGGTAGTTGATAATGAGTTCTCTGAACCCTAAAGCTTTATTTACACTCTCTCACCTATTTCTGCAGAAACGTTCATAATCTTTTAGACGTCACATTCGGCATATCAAAACATTGCTGAACATTCCGTTGACACTGCAGAGGACACTGACGGCAACTCACTTATCGGACGAAGACAGTACACCAGATAAATTTTGGCGAATGGCCAAGAAGAAAAAACTGCCAACAAAAGCCTCTCTTGCAGTCAATATAGAGACCAATCATGATTGATAAATGAAATACAGAATGGTACAAAGGTGTATTATGCCATTCTATGAAATCAAAAGTCAGTATACTGTAAAAAATATAGAAAAATTGCATGAAATACGAATAATACATATTCACATTGCTACGTCTGTTCCAAAAAAGTAAGTCCAATTTTTTATTTTTTTCAAAAACTCTTTATTTATTCTTCCAAATTTATTTCATTGCCTTCAAAGTAACCCCCTCCGAACACAATGTACTTATGCCAACGTTTTTCCAATCATCAATGCATGCTAAAAAGTCATTGACTGGGATGGCCTTCAAAGCACGCGCCGATTCACGTCGAATCTCTTCAATCGACACAAAACGGTGTCCCCGGAGTGGTCTTTTGAGTTTAGGAAATAGCCAGAAGAATAGAAAATAGCCGGTGCTAAAACAGATGCATACGGTGGTTGTGGAACGATATGGGTATCATTTTTTGGCGAAAAAGTTATGACGAAACAATGCAGTGTGAGATGCCGTATTATCGTGATGCAAAAACCAAGAGTTGTCTTTCCATATATGTGGCCTCTTTTTGCGAATAGCTTCAAGCAAACGACGAATAACAATCAAATAATATTCCTTGTTGACAGTTTGGCTCAGCGGAGGGAATTCATAACGCACCACACCACGGTAATCGAAGAAAACAATCAACATGACCTTGATTTTTGAGCGACTTTGGCGTGCTCTTTTTCGATCTTGCTTCCCTTTTGTCACGATATTCGCTCGAATGATCGGTTGTCTTCGGGTCGTAAGCATAAATCCAAATCTCATCTCCAGTTGTGATGCATTTCAACTTGTCCTGATAGCCAGAAGGCATTGTTTCACTCACTTCAAAGCGACGATGTTTTTCCAAACAAATTCAGTGTTTTCGGGCGAATCGAGATTTGAGACGTTTGAAGCCCAAAACATCTTTTAAAATGGAATTGATCGATACTTTTGAAATTCCAACATAATCAGCAAGGTCTCTAATTGTAAATCGAAGGTTTAATTTTTTAATTCGTCGGTTTAATTTTTTGGACGTGAATTTCGTCGGTTGAGGTTAATGGTCGAGCAGACGGCTCTTCGTCTTCAACGTGTTCTCTGCCTTCTTTGAACTGTTTATACAACTTCTAAACATTTCTTTCCGACCTAGTTTGCTCACCGAATGCCTTCGGCAATATTCTATACGTTTGCGGAAAATTTCTTTAAGTACTATATACTACTGTACCCAAAAAGTAAGACCAATTTTTATTTTTCAAAAACTCTTTATTTGTTCTTCCAAATTTATTTCATCTCCTTCAAAGTAATCCTCTCTGGACACAATGTACTTATGCCAACTTTTTTTCCAATCCTCAATGCATGCTAAAAGATCATCGGCCGGGTTGGCCTTCAAAGCTCTCGGCGATTCACGATGAATCTCTTCAGTCGACTCAAAACGGTGTCCCCGGAGTGGTCTTTTAAGTTTAGGGAATAGCCAGAAGTCGCACGCTGCTAAATCAGGTGAATACGTTGGATGTAGAAAGATATGTGTTTCATTTTGGCGCAAAACTCACGAAGAATCAATGCAGTGTGAGCTGGCGCATTCAGTGTTTTCGGTACCAATCGAGATTTGACGCGTTTGAGGTCCAAATGTAATTGGCTGTGGAACGATATGAACTGTGTATACCACTTGTAAACATTTCTTTCCGATATAGTTTGCTCATCGAATGCCTTCCGCAACATTCTATATGTTCCGCACACGAATATTCATACCGCAAACAAAATTTAATGCAAGTTCTTTGCTCAATTAATTCAGACATTTCAAAAATCGCCGAAATCACTTTTAGCGTCACACAAAGCCTAGCATAATTCAAACACTAATGAATATTTTGACTGAAATTTCACACAAATGTCAAGAACAATGACAACAACCTAACAAAAAATTTAATTCCATATACCCGTGAAATTAAAATTGAAAATTGTTTATACTTTTTGGGCAATGTAGTATTGCGGAAATCGAAACGTCCCGTTCGGAATATCAAAACATTGTTGGACTAGTCTGTATAAAGTTTTAGATAAATTTGGAAAAGAAAAAAATGGATTAAAGTGCATATCAAATAGACTATAATATTTTAACAACTGAACGATGATTAGAAAATATGAAGTAAATCTTGTAGATTCAGACAGTAGACATTGACACCGGCTTAACCATTCTACAATTTTCTGTATGCATAATAAGATTTATTCTTTAACGTTAACATATTTGTAAAATAAGTGTTTAATGCTTCCAAAAAGGTTTTTAAGCAAAGGGGTTTCCATTTATTGCTAAAATTCGACTTATAATTTTTCTACAAATTTGCCTAATTTGGACCCTAAAGTGGAACCAGAAGATATTTATTGATTAATCTGAAAATTTCTAAGTATGATTCTGAAACTATTGCACAATTTTTCTGTGAACAAACAACTAACAAAGAATAAATTTTTGTTATTAATAAAATAACAAAGAATAAATTTCGAAAAGGGAGTATCTTTTCATTTCTGGTGTTTTCCGTGTCAGAAAAGTAATTCATTTGTATTGCTGCGCGATTACGAGTTATCTAAATGTACTCCATGTACCTTTACTTTCATTGTACTAAATGTACCTTTTTAACGATTTTAAAACTGGTACTGAGGAATCCTGTATAAATATAATGAATAACTTTAAAAGGAAATAATATAAAAGTTATGAGTAACTGAAAAAACAAATGCATTTATATAACTGTATTTATTTTATAGATATATTGTTGTTTTTACAAATTATGTTTCTGCAGCAATTTCAATTAAATTTATATAAGAACATGTTTTTATATAAGTATATATATAAGTATATATAGTTTCGTTTAATTTTTTTATAAAATTCCCTTTTTCATATAAAAATGCTCAGAGGACTCTACCTCTCTCCCCTGGGCCAGTTTTTATTTTGCTGAAATTGCAGACCTTAAAATCTGGAAGAATAACAGAGTAGAATCTAATTTTACAGAATCTAAAATCCAATTCAAATGAATATTTATGTTCTTTATTGGCTGACTTATTCTTGTGACATTTCCTGACGTAAATAATGTATATTTATAATACCTTTCAAAAGTAACTCATTCATTTTATTAGTCAATTAGATTACTAATGAGCATAACGAATGAGATGATTCATTTAATTTCTGAAAAGAATCTGCGCACTTAATTGGGAGGAAATACTTTGCATTCATAAAATAATTCAATATAATTGGTCATAAATATTTGATTTTCATCAGCGTTAGCAAAGCAATTTGTTCATATAAAAAGCTTGCTTAGTCAGCATTGGTATTTCATTCTTACTTTCTTAAATTACCTTTCGCGATTATATAATCTTACTTTCTTTTTCAATTCCTTCTATTAGCTTACACTCTCCCTATATATATATCTTGTTCAAATTTTCAATCGTTAATTAAATACTTTTTTATTCATCCCCTCAAGTTCAAATATATTTTTGAACTTGTAGTGGATGACACTTGATGGTAATACAGTTTTTTCAAATATTAAATTATTAATTAAATTTAATTAATTAATTTTTAGTTTTTTTTTTAGATTTAAGTTGCATATATATCTATCAATAGATGGCGCCAGATAAACTTAAAAAAAAAATGAATGAAAATTATTTATAAAGGATTTTCTGCAATATAGTGAAAAAAAGTAGAATTGACCTACAATTTTTTTTTTTTTATATTACTAGTTTAAATGAATTCATATTTTTGAAAATATTTTGCTGCGTATTTTAAAGATAACGCAAAAAACTTTTTGATGTTTACAGTAAAACATGAACGAATAAACAAGTTAAAAACCATGATTTTCATCATATTTCAGTAGAATGAAATGACACAAAATGTACATTATTTCCAATAGAGAAATAACTTAGTAGTAAGTAGTAAATAAGTAGAAATCCAAAAAACTTTTACATAAAGTCTTCTCTTCAAGTTAATTAAGATTAAAAAGAATCTATATTTAATGGAATTATTCCGGTAAAACAATAAGAGAAAAGCAAAAATGTATGAAATTATGTGAAGTTAAAATTAAAATAAATAATATATATACTAGAGAACGGATTTGATTTTTCGTCGTTTCTTCATACGAACAAAACGGAAAGAAGTGAAATTAAGAATGAGAAGGCAGTATTTAAAGAATGCAGAAAAAGGCAGCGCAAAAATCAATAAGCAATCAAATAGGAAAATGTTTTATTGATTTGTTCAAAGAGTTTCGTTGTTGCAAATGATGTTTGACCAAGACGGGTTACGAAAACTCGCAATTAAAGAGTTAAAATTTCAGTCCATTATGGTGATGGATCAAAACAATTCCAACTCAATCTCCAATTCCATCAATTTCTAGCTATGTTATTACATTTTGCCTGTAGGAAAAATGATTAAAAAATGCAACCTGTACAAATCTCACTCGAAGGGAGAATTATGTCTGGTAACCATATTAACGAATCTGTAGCTCAATTTCAATTGATGTTTTGGACTTTGCAGTTATAAATATTATGGTGAGGAAGCCGTGTAGAAGCGCATTGCTCAGATCTGCTTTGTATAATTTGGTTAGTCACGCAGCTGGATTGTCAGAGATTGAAAAAAAATAAAATTTATAAATCTCCATCGAAAATATTGCCAATCACCACAATTTGTCTCCAGATGGGAATGCCAAAAAAAAAAAAAAAAATCTTTCCTGATCCCTGATGTTATTGAATGGAACCTTCCTTCTTATCAGCTGAATTCTAAAATCTTTTGTGCCACTGAAGACTACTTTCACTATGAGTCTTAAGGACCCCATTTGTAAGACGACCTGTTTCAAAGCTCTATGATAGAATGTAACATTTAAGTTTGTGGGAAAATTGTCTACTTTCACGAAGACATCTGATTGAACATGAACATGCTGTGCAATGTTTTCCTTCGAATAGTGTCGATTACAGTGGAATACTTTCCAAACATTTAAAAAGACACTATACAAAGGGATAGCAAGACGTTGGTTATATTTTTTGTGGCTACTCGTGTTAATATTCTATCACGTGTTATTCTCATTTGGTTCTTACAAGTCCTGTTTCATAAAAAGTCATTAGACTGACTTTTCTAAGGAGTCTTTTCTCCTTTGAACCTATAAATTGCAGCAGTTATACTTTTTATTTGTGATTATTCTCTTCACTTATAATTATTCACAGAACCTGTTGCTCAAAAAATTTGTCTTCGTCTTCTTATCTAAAGTTGGCGTTGGAACTATAGCATTTCAGACATTTTTTTAAGGTTTCTTTTTTTTTTTTTATTTTTAAATGAATATCATCGTTATATATTTATTGTCCTTTTACTATTTTGTGTTCCATTAAATTTACAAATATTAACTGTTCAAATGTCACGCAGTATATTAGAATGATAAAAAAAAATATGTCACAAATCTAAATGTACTTTACGAGAACTATTAAATATTCATGATACTCAAATGTAAAGATGAAGAATCAAAAGATCTTATAATCAAAAAAAAAATTATGTATTATTCATTCTATTATTCTAATGAGAGAAAAATTAACATAGTTTCTATTGAAAAATGTGAAATTCTAAATAAAATTGTAAAGAAAAATATAAATGTTATTCTAAAAATTTATTTTAATTAATTATTTAATTTGATAACAAATAAAACAATAAAAATATTTATTTTATATTTATTTTTAGGAAAATAAGGGTCAACAATGAATCAAAGGAAAAATTTTTGCAATAATATCGAAGAGATACGATACATTAGGAAGTATCACGTAAGTCATCCAGAGATTTTCAGTTTATTGTGATATTCCAAAAGTTAAATTATTTTTAAAGCAGATAAATTTCTAGAAATAACTTATCTTAGTTAATTTAAAAATTGTTTTTAAGATATTTTGTAAGTGATAAGCTTCTTCTGCTTGATAGATTTATGAGAAGCTGTTCGAAAAATAGGGAAAATATTTAAACTAAGCAAAAAAAAGTAAATATTTGAAATTTTTTAATTAATAATTGAGTGTTTTTGCGAAATTATTTGTCAATCATATTAATAATGTATAATATATTTAATCAGTTACATAAAAATGTATTCGATATGTGATGAATAAGAAAAAAAGCATCGGATATTGAAACGATGAGTAAAAACTAAATATTAAAAAAATCTCGAGTTAAAAATAGTTTTGATGGAGAAAACTGAAAATTGATATAACGATAATAACAAATGGAGGTTATAACTCAATATTGATTATAATAATAGGTTATGTTATATAATTTTTAACAAGTTAGTTATTAAAAAAAAAAAGAAATAATTTACAACTCTCATTTAGTATTAGATTAAGCAGACTTAGATTTATCTAGGTTATATCTTTCATATCTATCTAATTTTTCACTTTCATATCTTTTATAATAATTCACAACAAAAAAATAGGAATATGAATCTTGACTGAAAATTTTAAAATCAAAAATAAAATTTAATTAATGCAATTATCACGAAGTTTTAGAACCAAAAGGAAAATGATTGTAGCCTTGGGTGCATATCAAAATTATTAGGCATTAATATAAAAAAATATAACAGAAATTATCTGATTCACTTTTGAGCTCTGTTACCACAAATCGAGGTAAATGTTAAACGTATATTAAATTAATGTATATTAATTAAAGTATATATTTAAATTCACTCATTAAGTTTTTTTTTTTATTATATTATACAATTTATTTTTTTTATTATACATGGATAATTAAATACCAATGTGTTAGATAATTTTCGTGGGTTTTTTTTATTTGTATTCTCCGGCAGTCAAATTACAATCAATACATGTAGCCCAAGGATTTAGAAATTTATACAACCATTTCTGATTTCTTAAAACATTTTCCATTGTTTTTATACATAGATGTATCATGATGAATATGAATAAACAATACGGATGCATTTTTATCCAAATTCTAATTCATAATGTTTTACAAAGTATGTAATTTGCATTATTTTAAGAATCTTTTATTTGATAATTTTTTGATAATTCATTTAATAATTAGACATTTTGAATGATTTATACAAGAAATGAAAACATTTTCATTGTTTTAGTAGTTATATATATCATACATCATGATAAATATGAATAAATAATTTGATGTATTTTTATCCAAATTTGAATCAAACTTCAAATGTTTTACAAAATATGCAATTGTATTATTTTAAGAATATTTTTTTTTATATTTTTTGATTATTCATTTAATAATTATTTTGAATTTCTTTGTACGATTTGTATCAAAAATTTCTTAGATTAGATAGAGATACTTATTTTTCTTAACTTATTGTCAGGCCACACGAGACCTCCGTATTGGTATTGTTTTCTATTTTAGTGTGCTTGTTGGTATTCCGTGATCCAAAATTCATGACGGGCTGGGAAGCTCTTCTTGGATTACCAACGTAAGATTTTTATGTATATATTTATAATAATTTTAATTTAATGGTTGTAATATTTTTTTCTTGTCATTATTTGAACTAATTTGAATATTTTATATACTCGCAAATAGCTGTGATATTTCTTTAAACTTTAAGTATAGATTTGCACAAAATGTTTGATATAACAATTAAAGAAAAGCAAGTAATATAAAAAAAGTTTTAATTTTCTATTTTTTTTTTTCTATTTTTTTCACTATATATCGCAGAAAGTCCTTTTATAAGTAAAGTTGAAATTTTCCTCTTACATCTGGTGCCATCTATTGGTAGATACATACAACTTAAATCTTAAATATAAAAAAAACTAAAATTAATTACTGAATTAATATTTGAAAAAACTGTATTAACATCAAGTGCCATCCGCTACAAGTTTAAAAAATGCATTTGAACTTGAGTGGATGAATAAAAAATATTTTATGAACGATTGAGAATTTGAACAAGATATATATAGGGAAAGTGTGAGATAATAGTAGGAATTGAAATAATACATTATTATTACTGTTATCGTGCATTATTACTGTTACATTATTAAACTGTTATCGTTTTTATGGGATTTATTAGATATTTTATAATGAATGCATAATACTTGCATACTTAAGCAGAAATAAGAATTTTTAAAACAAATTTTTTATTGAATAGAAATCGAAAAATTGTAAATTCAGTTTCGTTATTGTTATTGTTATAGTTATTAAAATAACACAATTCAAAATTTGTATGAAATCTGGTAGAAGTGTTGCAATCATTAAAACTTTTCTTATTTAAATAACAAAAGTAACTTACATGTACAATTATTCTAATATATAAATATATAAATTACTAGAGAGCCCGGCAGTCGTTGTCCTGCCTGAAAATAAAATAAAAACCTGATTGCAGCTCCACCCATGGGGTCCAATTGTTAATCAAAACCATCCAGGGACCCACTCAAACACACACAAAAATTTCATCAAAATCGGTCCAGCCGTTTTAGGAGGAGTTCAGGATATATATAGTTGATATTACAAATAACGAAATTATACATTTGGTAAAACGATATATTTTAAATATATTTGGAGGATATATTTAAAATATATCTTTGGTATTACTTATGAGAAAAATTTCATTTTGAAAATCATTTTTCAAAAGACTTTTGCACGTGACTTGTTATTCTCGCCATCAGTAATAATGACAGAAATTGTTTAAAGGTGAAATATTAATTCAATGGTGTATGAAATTTCGATTTCAAATTTGCAAAAGATAAGCCCTTTTTCTATTTTAATTTTCTAGTGATCCTCGATTGTTCCTTACTTTTTCTTTCAGGAAAGTCGGCGATTCTGCTCCAGCCATGGCTATTGCTTTCCTTTTATTTTTCTTACCTTCCAACCTTCGAGATCTGAACAGTCCACCCTATTTTGCAGTGGAAATCAGTTCAAGCAAAGTTGCCTTGGGGCATTATTATACTATTTGAGGTGGATTTGGCTTAGCGCATGGGGCTAAGGTAATTAGTGTCCAAATAATTTTTAGTTAACAAAAAAGAATAAACCAAGCCGTTAGAATCTCAGGCTAATGAAATGGCAAATTAAATTTTTCATTAAAACATAGTAAATGAATATTTCATTTACAACATCGAATATGAATATTTCATTTACAACATCGAATACCCAAGATATTACATTTACAACATCGAATATGAATATTTCATTTACAACATCGAATATGAATATGATAAACTGTTGGCCAGAAAATCCTTCCTTGGATTTAGCGATATGATTTCAAATTGGAGTGCATCAAGGAACAGTATCAACCTACCAAAAAATAATATCAGAAAGATACCAACAAGCTAAATAAATATGAAAAAGCATAAGAAATTTTTTGCTTCGCATTCGTTTTAAATTTATCTAAAACAGTATTTATAATATAAAAATATTTTTTTTTATCAAATAAATTTTGAATATTCTTCATTTGTGGCCTAGAGTTAGTACCCCTATCTAGCAGGTTAATTAGATTTTGATCTTTGACATCTAGATTTTGATTCAAATAATTGGCATAAATTTCTATCATTACTTCTTACTAAGAAAATTTAGAATTTGTAGGGATTATGAGAGAATGTATAAGTTTATTAAATTAAGTTCCTGTTTCATATAAAAATCAGTTTTTTTTTATTAGTCTTTTTCGGAAGGAGTTATTTATCTTTCTCATCGCTGTTCTAAAAAAAATAGAACTTAAATATGAGGAATAGAAAAAATTAAAGGAATATATAAAATTGTAAATGAAACATACAGATACGCTAATAAATATATAAATAATTTTTATAGTTTGAATTAAAAAATAAATCTAAATAATTCTAAATTATAATAAGAATAATCTAAATTAATTACATTTCTTTTTACAAGTAGGAATCTGGATTTGATTTACTTAGTGTGACACGCTATCATCGTTGAGTATTTTACCATCAGAGGTTGTGGTTGCGATTTTTTTTGTTTCATGATTTCTATACTTAAATCAAGATACCCAGATACTTTAATAAAAACATAATTATTTTTATAATTAAATTTTAAAAATGTAAATCTAAATAATTCTAAATTATAATGGAATAATATATTATAATTCATGACATTTTTTTAAATTTTTTTATGACATTTCTTTTTACAAGCAGGAATCTGGATTTTTCAGATTTACTTAGTGTGATTTTTCCATCAGGTGTTGTGGTTGCGATTCTTTGCTTCATGATTTCTATACTTAAATGAAGATACAGATACATTAATAGGAATATAAATTATATAATTAATTTCAGCAATGTAAATCTAAATAATTCTAAATTATAATAGAATAATCTAAATTTATCACATTCCTTTTTACAAGCAGGAATTTGGATTTTCAGATTTACTTAGTGTGATTTTACCATCAGAAGTTGTGGTTTGCGATTCTTTGTTTCAAATTTCTATACTTAAATTAAAGATACAGATACATTAATAAGAATATAAATTATTTTATAATCAAATTTCAACAATGTAAATCTAAATAATTCTAAATTATAATAGAATAATATAAATTAATTGCATTTCTTTTTCGCAAGTAGGAATCTGGATTTTCGGATTTACTTAGTGTGAAGCTGTCATCATTGAGTGTTTTACCATCAGGAGTTTTAGTTGCGATTATTTGTTTCACGATTTCTATACTGACTGAAATTATTTCAAATACAACTTTAGCCACCATTATGTTGCCTATACTTAATCAAATGGTAAGTAAATTAAAAAAGGTTATTTTATTTTTGGCTATAGAAATAAAAAATTAATTTCTCTAAATTAGGAAGAGTAATAAGAAAGATTTAAGATTATTACAACTAAAGATATTTTGAAAAATTACCCTTTTGATTCAGGTTCGTATCAAGACTTCAAATAAAATGAAAAAGAAACAAGTAATTTAAAAAATAACTTTTAAAGTCAATTCTACTTTTTTTCTCTATATTGCAAAAAGTCCCTCATAACTAATTTTCATTCATTTTTTAACTTTATCTGGCGCCATCTATTGGCAAATATATGCAACTTAAACCTAAAAAAAAAGTAAAAATTAATTAATTAAATTTAATTAATGAATTAATATTTGAGAAAACTGCATTAACATTCAGTGTCTTTCACTAGAAGTTAAAAAAATGTATTTGAACTTGAGTGGATGAATAAAAAGTATTTTATGAACGATTGAAAATTTGAACAAGATATATATAGTGAGAGTGTGAGCTAATAGAAGGAATTGAAAAAGTTTAAATTTTTCTTCGGATAGAAATGATAAAATTTATTTTTTTTTCTTTTTACTTCTTCAAATAGAAAATTTGAATATTTTTAAATACTTTTTTTTGAATTTAATAATAATGATATATTAGTAATTATTCATATTAATATTATTATTTTAAATTTAATATTGATTTTGAATATGATTTTTCGTTACATACTATTAAATTTTCTATTTAAAAATGTGAAAAAGTTGAAAAAAAGGCAGGAAAAAAAATATATATAAGAATTTTAAAAATATACATTTGAAAGAACCCCATAATACCAAAAAATATTACTCTCTTAGTTTTTTTAACTTTAACCAGTTATAAAGGAGAATGTATTTTAAATTCAATTTTTAAAAAATTAAACGTCCATAATGTTTTTTATTTTCTCTATAGGCTTTATCTATCGGAGTGAATCCTCTTCTTTTAATGCTGACTTGTACAATAGCATGCTCATTTTCTTTCATGTTACCCGTTGCAACTCCACCTAATGCAATAATAAATGGTAATATGAAAACCATGGATATGGTAAGTTATATTGTAAAGATTTTTGAATCTAGAATTTTGTAGTACTACAGGTACCTAAAGTTACTCTAAGAGTAACCAAAATAATATGTGAGTTATTAGCATTAATTTAATTTACATAAGTAGATTGGTTTGGTTTGTTTATCGCTCTACGGTCATCTTATGCACACTTTAGACTAAACAGATCGAGATCTACAGTTTAAAAAGTGGATTTCGAAGCGCTAAATACCCATGGCATCGCCGGGACTCGAACCCGAAACCTGTGGTACCAGAGCGCTGGTCACTCCGGCCATTCAGGCCCCCTTACATAAGTAGAGGAAGTTCTCAGTTTTGAATTAATTATTTCAAACTTAAGAAAACTAAAGATTAAAAATTGTTTTTTAGACAGTCTAAAGTAATATGCGTAATTAATAATTTATTCAGTATAAATAATTAATAATTAGAAAAATATTATTAAAAAATATATGATGATGAATAAATAAGGTTTACGCATATCAATATGATATCGCATAAGCTGAGTTGTCGCCTTCCCTATTGCAAGTATACGAAAATAGTAATTTGAAAACCATGGATATGGTAAGTTATATTATAAAAAAATGTTTTTAAATGGAGAATTTTTGCATACCGTTTAATTATAAATTCTCAACGAGTATTTAACAAGTCAATATGTGAGTTATTAGTATTATTTAATTTACATAAATAGGGAAAGCTCACCGATTTTGGATTAGTTACTTCATTCTTAAGAACATAAAGATTATAAATTATTTTTAAGCAGTTTCATGTAAATAATGCGTATCAATATAAATAATTAATAAATCATATATAAATAATATAAAAAATATATGATGTGGATCAGTAAATAATTATGCATATCAATATGATGACATTTCATAAGTTGAGCCTATAAAAGTTTCTAAAAGTGTATCGCATGACTACTGAAAAATGAATAACTTCAATAAATTCTGGCCATGTTGATGTTACATAGATTCAAAAACTTTTTCTTTTGAACAAAAAAATATACAGTTTATCTTGACAATATACTGTATATTAAATTTTATTTTTTATTAAGTGGTTAACAATCTTACTATCTAGATTAATGTCAAAAATACTACATACATATGTACTTAAAAATGTCAACAAATTCAGTAAACCCATTTCTCTATATTTTTTTTAGAAATAGGTTAGTTTTAAATAAATACACCTAAACCTCTTTTTAGAAGATATATATATTCTAAAAAACATGCTTAAAAGATAACTAAGTAATATAGGCTAAATTTCGATCTTCGGCTAGTGAAACGAAAGTTTAAAAATTACACATAAATTACAATTTAATATTTCTTCGAAAATTATTAATTATTACAAAGCTCTCACAAATTTTTTGAATCTCAAAAGCTCTCAGAATTTTTTTTTAAACATGAATTTAATTTTCTAATTTAGATTTTAAGAAAAAAAAAAAAATTTAGAATAAAATTTAAGAAAAATTATTTTTAATATTCCTATTCGAATGCAATGTGTAATGCGTTTGAAAGATATTGTTTTCTTAATGTTTTAATATTATTCTTGAAAAATTTAGCAACAATTTCAGTTATTAATTGATCGAATAATTATTAAAAGAACAAGCTTTATTCCTTAATAGCTATTAAATAATCATTAATGAACAAGCTTTCATAGCGGTTTTAAAAAGTGGATTCTGAACCAATATAAATAGTCCATGGACCCACAGGGACTCGAACCCGAAACCTGTCGCACCGAGGGCCAGACACTCGGCCATCTGCCCCCCAACTTTTTAAATTAGTCAAACGGAGAACAATTTCGTTTTTTATTAGTAATGGATATTACCATAAGTTGTTTTTGAATAATCCATAAAACTATGAGTTGTAGAAGTAAAGTTTTAGGTTTGTAAATGGATATTACCAGTTGTTTTTGAATAATCCATAAAACTATGAGTTAGAAGTAAAAGTTTTAGGTTTGTAAATGGATATTACCATAAAGTTGTTTTTGAATAATCCATAAAAACTATGAGTTGTAGAAGTAAAGTTTTAGGTTTGTAATATTCAAGAATTCAAGATCAGAAAATTTAACGTGGGGATCCAGCACATACATCAATTAGAATCAGGCTTCATTGAAGTTTTTTGGTTTTTCGTAAGTTAAAAACGGTAAAGGATGAATCAATTACTTGTTAAGGAGTTAGTCAGACTTACTCAATAACGCAACTGTCAAAGAATAAAGTTTAATAATTACTCCAAATTTTTTTTTTTTTATAATTGCTATTATAAAATATATATTACTCTTCAGGAAGAATACTGCTCTGTAGCAAGATTTTTTTGTAATTTACAGTAATAATCACCGAAATCTGAATTTTGTCCTTTTTGCTATTTATTTTAGACGAGGTTTAATTGTTTTATACTGCTATATTAAAATATAGTATAATATAGCAGAAGAAACAACTATATGTTGAATAATTAGTTGTGAAAATATTTCAACCAAATTTGAGAATAATTTGATATATATGCCTGTCCTGATGAGGTTTAGCTGTGCGTTTATTTTTGAGACCTGGACCATTTTTTCATTACCACCAGTATAATTTTTGAAAGTCTGATGATAATATAAGTAAAAGCTATGCGTGTGGTCTTGATTCAGTGTTGTTCATGAATACAACTAAATTATTTCTCAAAATAAAAACGCTATGTTTAGCTTCCTTATTTGTAAAAATTTGCTAAGATAGATAGCACTGCACAACTGCAACACATAACACACAAAATACAATTATATATCAAATATTCATAAAAATCATCTTAAAAGCCAGTTAAGAGTCTTTGTAACCTTTCGTACTCACTGTAACTCTTCTCTCGACTGCTGTACCTTTAGTACTACCTGGAATTCTTCACTCAACTCTGCACACTCTCTTTTCTTTTTCTCCCTCTCCCATTATCTGTTTCAAAATCTAATGGGTGAAAAAAAAAACGCGCTAAGTCCACAGTCTAACGTAAGGGTCAACTTGTCTTTGAAAGAAGAAAGATCTATTAACTTTCAAGGTTATAGCTTTTTTGCGAGAATGCATGGTGGATCCGTACTATATACAAATAGTTTATATTTTGTTAATTTTTTTTTCTTGAAAGCAATTCAATCATTTATTTTGGTTTGAAAATCAACATTTTTTACCAGCATAGTCTTTTTATTATTATTTCTATTGAATTGAAAGTTTAACAGAGAAAATATTCATTACAAGTGGGGATAAATCTGAATATATGACCGTCATGAGTATTTTCAATGGCCTAACTATTTTTAGTTGCATTTTTAATTAGTACCTTCGTAGAATTTCCTCGTGCGTCACTCAAATAACAAGGCTTACAATAGTAAGTAACCTTCGCAAAATTTTGCATGCAATATAATAATACAGGGAAGTATAAAAGTCATATTGAAAAAAAATAACAAAAACACGTAAAATAAAAGAATAATAATAAAAAAAGAAATAAAAGAGGAGAAAAAGAAAAGAACAATAACCAAAACCTTAATTTAAGGAAGGAAAAAACACACTACTTTTTGTCACAATGTATAAAGAAAGTAATGTTACGCATAAATCATATTGAAAGAAATTAAGAAATTTACCGATACTAGAAATTGCCTTGTATTCTAAAAAAAAACAATGACCTTTTTAGTATCCTTCTAGTATTTTCAATATGATTACACTTACAAATGACATGTTCAACATTTTATTCCTTTTAAATAGTACAACTGCACAATTTACTGGATTTGAAATGGAATTTAAAATGGTATTCATAAAATTGCTATGATTGATAAAAATTGAAAATTTTGAAATCACAGAAAAAAAAAGTTTTTACTTTTCAATATTTTATTCACAGAAGTAATTTTTTTTTCAAATGGATTGCTTTTTTAAAGACAAAAGAATGCTTCTCTTTCTATTTGCTAATTATTTTTGTCAACAAAAGTGTTTCTAGAGACATTTAAGAATGCAAACCTTCAAAATAATTGAGAAATTAAGAGCACATTTTGATAAGTCGGTTCTTTCATTTTCGATAACTCTCATATATAAATTAGTTTTCTTATAAATGTATGGATTCATTTTTTACTAACATATACAGTTCTTTCAGTAGTATTTAGAAATGTTAACCTGTACACAATGTGAGAAACTAAGAGCACTTTTTGCTAAGAAGTCGGCTCTTTCATTCCTCAAAATTCCAATGTATCCTCACATATATTAGTAATTTTCTTACTAATAATGGAGATTAATAATTAATTCGTTTTTATTACATATATATTTTAAAAGTAGCAAATCAGATAATGTAAAAGGGTTTTACCATTTTTTTCACACTGTTCGACAGACAAATTTGCTTCTAAAATTAACTAGGCGGCCTAATGGCCAATTGGCTAGCGCACTGGCCTTTGATGGAAGTGTGGTGGAAGGTGGAGGTGTCATGAATGAATCCTGGAGGTGGCATGGATTTTTGTTATTGGTTTGAAATCCACGTTAAACTGTAGGTCATGGTCTAATCAGCCCAAAGTATGCACAAAATGACCATAGAGTGGCAAACCAAATCGACAATTAATTTATCAATACATTAATAGTCGTTTTGGAAAAGTTGTTATACTTGTGAATATTCCATTCACTATCTTTCCTTTCAAAACAATTAAATCAGAGTTTTTGTGAGCCAGTATGATATTTTTTTACCAACAACGAATTCTTCCATTTCTATCGCATTGAGTATTTTTATTGAATAAATATTAAATACATGTTTGAATATATGCCATAAGCATAGACCATTCTGTTGATATAAACTATTAGTATTTGCAAGTATAAACAATTAATTGGATCATTTTTTTCAACAATAGTGTATTTGATTTGAAGAAGTTCATGCACTTCTCAATATATCCATAATTTGTACTGTGTTATCACAACTCTTTTAAAACATCAAATACTAATTTAATCATCATATCAACTTATTTACTTTTTACCATCTAATCTTATTTATTATGCCTTTTATTAAGGATAACAACCAAATTCTACAAATAGTTATTTAAATCTACAAGATATATTATTTAAAAAAATAGAATCTTATGTTTTTTATAATTTTTTAAAATGTAAAAATCAAATATCAATTGTAAATATTTTATATTTAATTTTTATTTTAAGAATGTATGTATTCTTTCTTTTTAGGCAAAGCCGGGAATTGTTATGAACTTAGTCTGCTGCTGTGTTCAATTGTTCATGATCAATACACTCGGAGCAGCTATGTTTGATCTGCATCAATTTCCAAATTGGGCCATACAAAATAAAAAGTAACCACATTTTCAAACACAACAGAATTTTAAATATTTGAAAACTTAACTAAAGCTGTAGAAATTTGAATTTTGTATTTTTTTATTAACTTTTTTTTTTTTTCCCAACACTGTCATTTTTGTATATGTGATATCATCCATTCTATTTAGTCATTCTAAACAATATTTAAAAGGTAAGATGTACAAGAAAAATTATAAGTCGTTGTTGCCATATTAACAAGATGTATAACTATTGTTTATTATAATTTCTCTTTCATTCACACGATAAATTATGAAATGTAATGATTATGAAATGAAATTATGTAATTTCATGTTTTCTGAAACTTCTGTATTGTACAATTTTAAATAAACATGCATTGAATTTCAATGTGAAGGGACATTTCCGCCTAAAGTGTTTATTGTTTTTAAAAAAGATTTTTAGTAATAATTTATTATTAATAATTAATTATTATTAATTATTTTATTAATTTATTTCATTAATTTAGTATAAAATAACTGTTAATTAACTATTAAAAAGTAAATTAAATAAAATATATTGTAAAATAAATGCGTAAATAAATAATTATTAATAATAATTTTTAAAAAAATTATAAAATAATAAAATTATAATAAACTATAAAATAAAAAATATAATAAACTATATAAAATGAATATAAATTCATTAATTCATTATTTATTTAACTAATTAATTTTATTATTAATTATTATATTAATACTAATTATTAATTTAATAGTTATTTAATAAGTTTATTGTTTTTTAATTATTTAATTTATTAATTTAATTTACTAATTAATAATAATATTATTATAAATAATAACAATAATAAATATTATTATTATTATTTAATTTAAATTTTTATTACATTAATGCAATAATTCAATTATATTTTGAGAACTTGAGAGAAGCAGTTGTAAACTATAATAGGTTTCATGTCTTGAAATAATTTTTTTTTAGGCAAAACCCATAACTTTAATTTCTAACTTAATTAAATTTAAAATAACTTTAATAACTTAAATAGAGAAATTTCATTTCACTTTAGACTAGAAATTAATGGAATAAAGTATTTATCTGGGAAGATTTTAAAACATTTCATTTACATTGAAAAATGTTCCTATCCTGTTGATATAATTGATAAATATTGAATTTCATTACGATTTGAAATATTTGGAACTTGAATAATTTTTATTGTATCATTACAGCTCAATTATTCGAATTATGTAAAAAAAGAAATTTTATTTTTAAAGCAAATAACTCGTCAAACAATTATATAAGATTTACTAAATGTTATTTGTGAAAAAAAATCCATTCTTATTTATTGTATATCAATCAACAATTAATATTGCTATCTAATTCTTCATTGAATATCTTGATTATTCTTCATTATTAACAAAATTCTCCATTGTATTTATAGTCATTTGAAAATTTTAGAATAGAACGAAAAAGATAGTTAAAAATGCATTATAGACAATTTGCAATCAATTATGACAACTGATTAATCAATTAAGTAAGATTTACTAAATGTTCGTTCCAAAATGTATATTCTTCTTTATTGCATATCAATCAACAATTAATATTGCTATCTAATTCTTCATTGAAGATCTGGATTATTCTTCATTATTCATAGAATTTTTCGTTATTTGAAAATTTTAGAATAAATCGAAAAGATAGTTCAAAATGCATTATAGACAATTTGCTTATGCAATGAAATTAAAAACATCTTCATTTTTCATGAAGGTATAATCACTAATAGGTAAATATTAGCAGTTAAGAGCACTGATCTGTAGACACTGATTGTAAAAATATAAATTAAACCAAAATATTTTGGTCTTTGAAATTTTTTTTTATTGACTAATAATAAAGATTTAATAAAACTGTTCACCATTTTTTATAGATTCATAATTTCATATTAATATTTAAATGTACTTAATAATTTATTAATGGCAAACGCAATTTTTAAAAATATTTCTTCAAAGTCTGCCAATGTTGTTGAACTTGAAAGACTTGATATCAAATATCTGATTATTAATATTGAAAGAAATATGCATCATCACTTATTAACGATTGTTTATTTAACAATTGATAACATCAGATGGAATCTCATTTATGCCACAGATATAAAAGAAATCTTGATAATATAATATTACATTTTATATAATATCTCTATGAAATCGATTCAAGTGGATGTACACATTTTGGGTGAGGTTAAAAATACACGCATCTTTATCAATACTCAACAAAACTTGTCACCACCAACCTGTTGTTGAATTTCATCATAAAGATTCTTTCAAGCGTAATGTCTTCAAAGAAGACAAAAATATTTATATTTCATGCCTTGGATGGGCCAAAGTTCACGCGATAAAGCATTTCCCCTTTTCGAATTCATTAAACTATTGCAAGGATACAACGAACACTCTGACTGGAACTTCACTGCTGTTAAAAGAACCACACACATTGGTTTAGTTCTAAATTCACGGCATCCTGTGTTCATTTTTCATTTGGAAGTAATTCATCATGTCGGTTTGGACGATTATTCGGAAGAACAGAAAGATTGTTGTGTATATTTTGAGCATTCTCATATTGTTGGCGTCGTTACCGCTGGCTATATCTCCTCACAAGGCAAGTAAGTCAGATTTTTCCAAAAACAATTGTGGTGTGCTTTTAAAAGTAAATAAAAAACTGTATTTTTAACAGCATTCTAATAAAACAATAAATGTAATAACATTTAAAAAAGATGTAAATACCTATAAAAATCTTAATATGTGTATTTCTTCCGTGATTTTTAGGAGGATAATCTTACAAATGCATAATAATATATTTAATGTTTTGAATGACTTTATGTTGATACTATTTTTGTGTCTCAACATGTATAAGTGGTTGAAAACCGGTGCATTTTAAAAGTGATAGAATGATAGGCGAAGGAAACTCATAAATGAATTTTTTCAGGGAGTTAGGGAGAGAAGAATGGTTGGAACACGTCAAAATATAACTAGTTGTTACATTTAGTAGAGTACAAAAAGATATTCTTACATCAAAAATTTAAAAAAATTGCAATGTTATAATTACCGGTTAAAAAGTATAATTGATTTATTCTGTTTGGATTCCTTTTTTTTTTTTTTTCGCATTGGAATTTTTGAAAGTAACCCTGAAATACTTATTCAAGTACTTATAATCTAAACATTTTTCTATTTATAAAACAATTTATACATTTCAATATAGAAAACTTTTATAATTAATAATTTAGATAAAATTTTAAATTAGTCTTAAAATTTATAATATAGTATTATTATTCGATTTTTAAAAAAATAGTAATTACATTTTAAAAGAAATTCTCGAATAAAACATAATTTATAAGCAGTAGAATAACTTATTTCATAATTTCATTTATGAGGTATTCAAAATATTAAAAAAAATTTTTTTAAATATGAATTTAATATTATATTTACTAATAAATGTTAATATATATAAGTAATGAACTAAATAAATAATGTTAATATAATGAAAATCTTTAGTTAATACAATGTAGTGCAATTTTTCTTTTGCTATAACAAATTTTCTCCGCAAGATTATTTGAAAATCATTTTTGTTATTGAATACGTTACAAATCACATTCAGCTATTGCGGAATGAATTTTAATCTTAAGTTTAAATCTTTTTTTTTTTTTTTAAATAAATAATAAAAACAGAAAAAAATATATGAATTTCTAAATATATATGAATAAATTATATAAATATATATGATGAAAGAATAATCATATAAATAAATATGAATTTGTAATAATCTTAAAAGACCAAAAATGAAATTTATGCTAAAATTCATTAACAAAATCACACATTTTAACATCATTAAAAATAATTTGCAATTAGAAAATATTACGAATTAAACCTCTGCCAGCTTATTTTGTCATGAGCTGCAGCTGTTCAAAAGTTTACGACCTTGAAAAATATCTAGGTATTATAAACGTGGAAACCTGAGATCTAATTGTCAAGTAATGACCTAATTTTTGTTGAATAGAAAAGAAAATACACGTGTTAGAACTGTACACGAAAGGTGCAACCCGTTTCATTTCCATATTGTTCCTTTGTCTTGCCTTTAATTTTCTACAAGTATCATCAAATAAGCTAAAAAACCATTGAATTTTGAACTAATAAAATTATGCCCTTAAAAGTTTTTATGTGTTATAAAACTAAAACCTTTTTTTAGTTAATTATATGAAAACTTCTTGAATATATTTTACAGAATTAAAATAATTTCTCAATCAAAAGAAATAATTTTTAATTGATAATTTTCCAATAATATTATTCTTTGAATAAAAAAAAATTTTTGTAACTGTTTATGTTGTATAACTTTTTTCGCCTGAATTTTTAAGTTTTTTGTTTAAAATTGAAGTAAAAATAATTTATTTATTTCATTGCAAGCAATTTTACTTTTACAATACCTTGTTTAAAAAAGAATTCTTTTATATTTAATTTATATACATATATATATATTCAAATAAAATTTTATTTAAAAATAAAAAATAATGATTTCAGAAATTCCAATGAAATCTATGTATAAAAACTGTTTATGTTCATTTTCGTATTCGCTGTTTTTTAAAACGCCAATATACAAAAAAAAATTATTAATAAAATGATGAAAATATCAGAAAATTTTATTTAGTTTAATCAACAGAATAAAAAAAAAATAATATATTGAAGGAAAAAAAAAAGATATATAATCAACAGTCACACCTGGCCTCAAGAAAAAAAAAACAGGTATATATAAAACATAACTTATAAACAACAATATAGTATCAAAAGTTATACAAACTAAAACTTGTTTTATCAAAAATTATTACCATAGAAGTGCTTCCATTATTTAAATAAAACCAAACAATATTAATAATAATATTTAGTGTGAGGAAGCTTGGGAAGCTGAGTTTCAGAGAACATATTTTGCCAATAATGATCTCTTGTTAAAAACAATGATGGATAAAATTGTTTTTCTGTAACTCGCAAAAAGCTTTTACTCTTCTTCTAAAATTCAACAAAACGAGGATTGAAAATTTCTTAACAAAATATTGTTCTAGGATTTCATTAAACAACAACAATAATGCTTAAAATAATGCATCTGCTTTATAGTATTAAGAGTACAATACAATAAAAATATTTTTATAAAAATTAAAGATAATTCTATCATTAATTATATTTCGATTTATATGGACGTTTTTAGTTTTATAACATGCATAAACATACAATACATATATATTTTTACACTCTATCCATATACTTTAAGGTATATGAATGCAGTCTTATGTTAACTGGAAAAACTATAGTTACAAATTTAAAATGTCTTTTCGGATAGAAACATTGTAAATTGGACACTATAATATATAATATATTTAAAATATTGTAAATTGGACATCTATAATACATTGTAAATTGGACATCTATAATACATTGTAAATTGGACATCTATAATACATTGTAAATTGGACATCTATAATACATTGTAAATTGGGCATCTATAATACATTGTAAATAGGACACCTATAAAT
Source organism: Caerostris extrusa (assembly GCA_021605095.1). Classification (NCBI taxonomy): domain Eukaryota; kingdom Metazoa; phylum Arthropoda; class Arachnida; order Araneae; family Araneidae; genus Caerostris; species Caerostris extrusa. The sequence goes on from BPLR01015505.1 coordinate 48,997, forward strand.
ATTGAATAACAGAGATATTGTTATGGATTAAGGACATCATTGTTTCCTGCATTCAATCACAAAATGAAAAAAATATAATTATCAATAAATTTAGAAATCGTTTTGAATTGAAAATTCAAAAAATTTAGATTTAAGAACAGTTTAAATGTTTGTTTCATTCAAATGTTAACACAAATGGGTGTTAATTAATTTTATTTTTACTTTGATATCGTTAGCAATGTTTGCGCAAAATTAGTGGCTAAATATAGTTTTTAAATATGTTTTATTTGGAGAAATACCTGTACAGAGAATTATAACAATTATAATATATTTTTGCATAACATAGGTAATTTAACTATTTTAAATGATTTTAGTTTAGCAACCATTAGTAATAAAATATACACTTTTTTTTTTTTTCTTTTTAAGCAGCGACGACTATATTGATGTTATCATAAACAAGAAAACACTGTTGATTTTATCATAATTATTTTTATCCCATCTTTACTTATTAAAGGAAATAGAACCATTCATGATGTCTGTTCTTCATAGCAGTATCATTTTCATAAGTGAATTATGAAATCATGACTGATATTTTCATAATTGAATTATGAAATCACTTCATTTCCTCACTGATATTTTTCATAATTGAATTATGAAATCCTTTCCTCACTGATATTTTCATAATTGAATTATGAAATCATTTCCTCACTGATATTTTCATAAATGAATTGTTCCATTGTATTTCTAAGTTATATTTTAATGCTAAGCATTCGAGTTTGCAACATTTGCCAGTTTGCTGATATGTATTACGTTCGTTGCGGGAAATTCAGATGCATCCCAGAAAATCCTTCTTTATTATAATGATAAAAATTGCAGGAATATGACCTGGATTTCTTTTTGAGAATAACTGATGAAAACCTAATAAAGCATACACATGGGTAATCTAACGACAAAACACCCAATCATCTTACTAAGGCCTACACGTGAGTAACATTTTAAAAGTTCCTAATTAATCAGTAATAACTGAAACTGTGGGCCTGACGGCCAAGTAATTTACATTCTTGCACTCGGTACTACAGATTTGGGGTTTCAGCCCTGGGGGATGCCTTGGGTGTTTGTAGTGGTTCAGAATTCTCTTTAAACCATTGGCCCTTGTATAATATGACTGTAGGGGGACAATCCTACAGTCATAGTAAATGGCCTGCCATGGGGTTGCCGCGCCATTGAACTGAACCTGGGACATTCTTTCAAAAAACCACTAACTAACAACAGCTTTAAACGACCATGATCATGCCTCTTATATGTTGCACAAATGATTATTTTTACTATATTTACAGACGTTTATAAAATAAATGTATTCACATTAAATAATTTTGAATTTTCATAATCAGTAAATATTTTATTTGTTATTCAATCTAATATTTTTGCATAGGCTACAGCATAAATAAACATAACTACATGAATTTATTCCATTTATATCTTTATTTTCAAAACCATTATTATACGTTACTTTTTTAAAAATTTAAAATTGTTAAAATGTAAAAAATAAAAAATATATTTTTATTTAATTAAAAAAATTGTAACGAAGTGAACATTTATCAACATTTTTCAATGTTCTGTTTCAAGAGGGAAAATAAACCTTTCAATTACCATTTTATTAATTAGATAATTAAAAGATGACTGCTTTAAATATCAGTATATATAAATTGAATTCGTTATTCTCGTGATTATTAAAATCATTAAAAATACCAAAGAAAGTATCATAATATTCAATAGAAATGCAACTACAAATTATAGTAACAAAGTAGATAATTTAATACTAATTGAAAATAATTTTATCCGCATTTAATTCTCACATAATAAAAATTCAATTGTGATAGTTTAAATTAGGAAATGGTGCGACATACATAAAAAAAATTGCTAGTGAACTGCTAGGTTTAAGCAACTGGTAAACAGCTTTTTAAAAGTATTTTCAGGACTTATTATTATGACCCTGCTATTAATCGGCAACTTATGTCGTCAAACGTCTTATTCACTTAGTCTTAATTATGGCCACTTAACAAATCGCCCTCACCAGAAGAAATTTTGGTATCGTTTAAATAACTGAACCTTGATAATAATTTTTTTCTTAGCGTTTCCTTTCTTGAGTGTACTTTTAATTAGTGAAAAAATAAGTAAATAATTTACTGAAGACATACCTCTGAAGAATTTCGTACCTAAGTGTATAAAAATTCAATTTGAAATTGAAAGATTTGGTGACAATTTCCATTACATATGCATTGGTTTATATGCATAGATGCTTTTAATATATATCTAAATCAAAAGTAAATTAAGATATTCCAAGTGAAACCTTTTCTTACAAAGTTTATCAAATATCAAAATTCTATTGAACAAAAATTTTAGTTTAAAATCTTTACGTATCCGTATAAATATACATTCCACAAAGTATCAATCATATAATTTATAAAATGCCTATAATCATGTTCAATAAGAACAAGCAAAATTTCAGAAAATTTTAATAATATTAATTAATAATAATATTAATACTAAACTAAATTTTACGATTCAGTTTTTAATATTCTGAATATCAAATTAAAAAACCACTTACTTATAAAGTAAAAAATATTGACAGAAAAACACTTATTTCTAAGTTCTAAGTAAATAGAATGTCTCAAAAGCGAAAGTACTTGTTGTTCCAAAACTATAATACTTTGCTTAAGAATCCTTCTGTATTAAAACTCTATATTTCTTACTTTTTTTTTTTGTTCCTTTCTTTTAATTTTTCACATTCGTCGTAAGTAATAATACAAAAAGTCGTAGTAATAATACAAAAAGTCGTAAGTAATAATACAATGCAAATTTAATGTATCATTCTTTTTGGGACCATTTTCTTCGAAGAATTGTGAACCATATTGTCTGAATAAATACCTTTTCACTAGGCGAAAGTATGAGCCTTGGTTGAAAAGTTTCGTCATTCTTAATTTGTCAGCATTTTACTATCTTAAAAAACAGTTAAATTCATTCAAGATAAAGTTCATACAAACATTACCAACTTCGTAAAAACTGGTTGGCAAGCCAAATCTGTATTTTGGGAGGGGAATGAAGAACTTTCCTAAAGAGATATCTATTAATAATCATATTACATTAAGCCATTCAAATATATGAAGTCATTCACGTAGATTTGGCTTGCCAACCAGTTTTTACGAAGTTAGTAATGTTTGCATGAACTTTATCTTGAATGAATTTAACTGTTTTTAAGATAGTAAAATGCTGACAAATTAAGAATGACGGAACTTTTCAACCAAGGCTCATACTTTCGCCTAGTGATAAGGCATTTATTCAGACAAAATGGTTCACAGTTCTTCGAAGAAAAATTGTCCCGAAAAAGAATGATACGCTAAGTTTTCATGCATCGCATTTACTAACAATATTTGTTATTTTAATGTTACAAATGCCAGCAGAAAATAATTATTATAATTTAAAACGCGTTTTGTCTGATAATATACATATTTATTACAACTCAATGCTTTCTTCTAAATAAATTGCAGTTATAGTAATGCGCTTTGAAACTGTTTTTGATGCATTACTTTTCTTCTGCATTTTCTCATTAAATCCTAAAAACTTAAAGAGAGTTAGATACATAAATTATCACCTATTCAATCTGTATATCTTTGTCTATGCCTTTTTTCTGTATATCTTTGTCTATGTCTATTTTTCTGCATATCTTTGTGTGTCTATTTTTTTTGTATATCTTTGTCTATGTCTATTTTCTGTATATATGTGTTCTGTCTGTAAATCTGTATAAATTTTAATGTGTATCTGATCAAATCTGTATACAGAAAACCTGATGGGGTTTTACGTATACAGATTTGAACAGACGATTTTTAATTATAAGTATTGGATAAATTAAAATTAGTGTAATTATTATTGAAATCCATTTGATTTATGTTAAAGGTGTTGGTGATATAACATCTTTTTACTGTAATTTACTCTTTTAATTATTAATTTGCTTAATAATGCTATTTTTAATATTAAAAATTATATTTATTAAACAAATAAAAAAATTATCAAGGTTAATTAAATTGTTTACTTAAACAAATGCTGGATAATATACTTTTTCAAAGCATACTGCATATTTTTCTAATTTATTCGTATTTTTCTTTTATCATTTCATTTCATTAGTATTTAAATTATAATTATTAATTTTTAACACAAAATAATTTACAATTAACATCTTTGTACAAGTAATCTTTTTAGTGGCATTATTCTTATAATAGTGTATTTAAATTAAAATAACTAATTAAATTCACCCTTTTTTTTTTTATTATTTAAATGCAATTGTATAGATTTGTTTTCTAATATATTGCAGTAAATGATTTTGCAACTATTCCAAATTAAAACACTAACAGGCGTTAAGTAACGTGGATATTTTCAGAAATCAAGATGCACTTTTATATTAATACCTGCGTACATCATATGTTAATAGTAGCATCTTATTGGGTTTTCGAACCTGTGCCAATAGCAGTAACTGCTTTAATACCTATAATATTTAAATTAGAATTATTAATTTTTAACACATTGACTAATTTTTAAAAAATTTATAATTAACGCCTTTGTGCAGATAATCTTTTTATGGTATTATTTTTATAATAGTGTATTTAAATGTAAATACGGATGTATAGATTTGCTCTAAGAAAATGTTGCAAAAAAAAAAAAAAAAAAAAAAAAGAGTTTACAACTACTCCAAATGAAAAACTAACATGCGTTAAGTAACATGGATATTTTCTTTTATTTTAGGAATCAAGATGCACCTTTGTAATGTTAATAGTAGCATCTTATTGGATTTTTAGAGCCTGTACCAATAGCAGTAACAGCTTTATTACCTATAGTACTCTTTCCTATGTTGGGAGTGGCCAATTCATCTACTATTTGTTTGACATACATGAAAGTAGGTAAAATATAAATGACAGATAATCTTTTTAGACAGTTTAATATTTATAGATGGATTTTTAGAAGATTAATTTTTTTGGGAAAAGTTGATGTATGTGAGGATACAACTGATAAACCTCTAAATTGGTTTATAGAATTGGTAAATAGTTTCAAAGTAGTTTCAATTAGTGCCTAGATGAAAGGACATAAGCACTTTGAAGCCAAACAGTAATTGACATCCATCTTCGTTAAAAAGGAAATAATTTTATGGGTTTTTAGTTAGTTTTATTTTTTAGTTTCGTAGTTTATTTTAGTTTTTTATTAGCAAGTAATAAAATAGAGACTGCTTATTTATTGGGAAAAAAAAATTTTAGGCTAACATTTCCCATCCTTTTTCCACATAAGAGTCGTGCTACATCAATTCTTAGTTCTTTTTCCACAAGTATTTTCCTCACAAAGACGATTATGTATATTTTTGTATTAATTTTACATATATTTATTAATCCCGAATATACATTTAAACAAATTATACCTCACAAAAATAGATAATCAGTAAGATATATTTGATAAATTATACAAATTTATGAAAGTACCCACAATTTCCTTAAAATGTATAAAATATCAAAAACAAGTTTATTTATTTATAATAGAATAAAAAAACCCATATAAGAAAAATTAAATTTACATTTAAAGTTTTAATGAAGCATTTGATTTGAAAAACTCTGTCATAGGTCTTCTTTTAAGTATCTTATAAAATGAATTATTACTTAAAACTTTATACTTTATAATTAGATGGATTATTTGAAAACGAATTTTCTGTATCTGCATGTAACAATCTGAAAGGCATCAAATTTAATAGGCGGACTAATAGAAACACGGGATAAAGCATTATTCCAAAACGAGTACAACCAAAATTCAACGACAAGGGAAAAATATAGAGTCTTTTCAATGCTGAAAACGTTACAATGGGGATACCAAAAGATTAAACTAACAAAAATAGACAGAAACAATACCTTTTTTTGAAGATTATAGTCAATATATTCACCATTTTTATTAAATACGAACAGTATCCTGCACAGATATTCTCTTCAGTTGAATGCAACAAGTGCAAACGAATGTCCATCACAATCTGCGTTATATTGTCTTATAAAATAAAAACGTTCTGGTCTACACTAAGATATCTGAAATATCTGTACAGCTAAACTCGTGAGTTACATTATAAGAATTTTTTTGCCTTTAGAAATATCTTATTTGCCTGGATGGAATCTGGAACTTGACAACTTCGATTAATAATTTAACTGTAATTAACATTCCAATGGAACACATAGCAATGGCACTTAGCTTAGGAGTATGCTTTGAACAAAAATAATATAATTCTTGTTCATTAGAAATTGATACATTGCATATAAATTCCAAAACTTTTCATAAAAAATAATATTTAGATTGATTTTGTCATTATAATTTATTGGTATATTCATTTTGTCACTGTAATTTATTGGTATTTCAATTTTTTACTGTAATGTATTAGTAGTATATCCATCATGTCATTGCAATTTATTGGTATATTTATTTTGTCACAGCAGTTTATTAGTATGTTCATTTTATAATATAAGCTACATAATTCGCTAGAAATAATCCATCTTTTTCTATTATCCATCATTTTCAATTCGTTTAATTATTAATCATTAAATTATATTTAATTATTTATAGTCGCATTTTTTTTCATTGATATTTTAAGTTATTTAATCTAGTTTCAAATGTATGTTTAAAAATACTCAAGAAAAAATTTATTTAAAAAATATTATATTGAAGTTAAAAAATCAGCCCTCTTGAATTTTAATCAGTATAATAATAATATGATCCCAAACAGTATTCAGTGCACCTTATTCATAGGAAAGCTTCATGATGTTCATCGGTGGTCTGATTGTGGCCATAGCTGTAGAAGATTGCAAATTACATGAAAGAATTGCTCTTAAGGTCCTTCTTCTAATTGGCACAGAAATTAAATGGTGAGTATTTCAACTTAGTATTATTTTAAAACTTTCTGAAAATTAATAATTTAGACAATTTTTTAGTAAACAATTACATACGTCACGTTATTTCGTAATTATTTTATAAATATTCATTTAATGAAAAAAAATACCATTTAAACACGCCAGTTAATAAAAAAAAGATTGAGTTCCTTTAATTAATGAAAAATTTTTACTAGGAATTTTCTTGAGTAGTTATTCATTATGTATATATTATTGCTCAATGTTTTTAATCAAATAATGTATTTATTCAAAATAATGTCAAATATTTTTTACCACAAATCCGGCCAATTTGATATTATATTTTATCCGTCTTAAATAGATAAAAAATCATAAGGGAATATATCAATAATTTTATATATATATATATTAAAAAATTTGTTTCTATAGCATAAGAAAGATAGAAACATTTTTAATTTAAGGTCTTTTTACTCCAATGAGCATAAATAAGGTTTTCAACTTCATAAGTGGACTATTATAATTGCATTTTTCTAAGAAAATGCGTTGTATATTGTTGTGTACTTTTACTGTATTATTTTTTAATATTTAATAAAAAACACTTACGAAGCAGAACTAGCTGCAATTACATAATAAAACATTTATATAGGAAGGAACTCGAAAGGATTATTATTCATATTAGGACATGCATGCAAGCTCCGTTTTGTTTCCGATTGTATGTAATCGGACACAGCGTCGGTATGACAATAGATATACGACTCTCATAGTTTTGTAATGCATTATTGCTACACTAACTTTAGATAAAGTCTATATCCTGGTATTCAACGGAATAAATTATTGTCAAGATTGTTAATAGTTTCAAGCAGCACGACCCGAGTGATTGTTATTCAATTCAAGAGACAATCACCAACGGTTATTCAAGAGACAATCACCGGTCGTCAATCTCTCTTTAAACTGTTACCACAAACATAGGGGCACAATTGTTATTGTAATGTCCTGAAATATTTTTGGGAATTCTATTGTATTACATGAATTCATGCATTCACTTTTATGAATGAGTATCCCAATATATGAGATATTTCTGAACACCTTATATCTATCTTTATATATATATATATATATATATATGCAATATATGAGATGTTTTCTGAACACCTTATATCTATCTTATATATATATATATATATACTCATATGAGATGTTTTCTGAACACCTTATATCTATCTTATATATATATATATATACTCAAGAGCCAAAACATTATGACCACCCCTACATTTTGCAATGAACTCGCTTGGATGACGTGAAAGGCACGTGATCAGGTGGAAGTGGTATTGAACTGCTGCTGGAGAGTTGAAGAATCATTCTTTCACTTACTTCTGTGTGTGATGGGAAAGGCTGCGGTTCTAAGCGACTTTGATAGAGGGCAGATTGTAATGGCTGGAAGGCTAATTTCCGAAACTGCACGACTCGTGGGTTGTTCGCGATCTACAGTGGTTAGCACTTATGTAAAGTGGATGAATGACGGTGAAACCAGCAATAGACGACATGGTGTTGGACGTCCACACGCTATCAAAGAAAAAGGTCATCGAAGACTGTCTCGCATGGTGAAGCAAAACCGGAGCCAGACATTGGATCAGCTGACTGCCCAATACAATGCAGGGCCAAGTAGAATTGTATCGGAGCACACTGTTCAGCGGACACTGTTGGATATGGGGTTACGCAGCAAACGTCCCACTCGTGTGCCTTTGCTGACCAAGCGTCATCGGCAACTGCGCTTTCGCTGGCCCCGGGAACATCGTGACTGGTCCGTGGATCAGTGGGAGAGAGTTGCCTGGTCAGATGAATCACGGTTTGTCAGTCATCACGCCGATGGCCATACGCCGTCTTCCAGGCGAACAGTTGCTCCCTCAATGTACAGTAGGTCATACACAGGCCGGTGGTGGCGGTATTATGCTTTGGGGGACGTTCTCTTGTGGGTCTTTGGGACCCGTGGTTGTGGTAGAGCAGACCATGAATGCTACAGAGTATCTGAACATCATTGCGGAACAGTTGCATTTTTACATGGTTACATGGCCTCTGTTTTTCCAGCTGAAATGAAATGTTCCAACAGGGCAACGCCCCTTGTCACAAGGCTAAAATTGTGTTGGAGTGGTTCCAGGAACATGAGGCTGAATTCCAGTAATAGTCCTGGCCGCCTAACTCACCAGATCTCAATCCGATAGAACACATTTGGGGTGTCCTGGGACGGCATCTCAGAGTTCAAAGACCACCAATTCGCAATATCTCGGATTTGGGTGACCGTTGCTTAAACATCTGGTACAATCTGTCTCCGGCCATCTACCAAGGACTTGTGGCATCCATGCAAGGCGGGTTGAAGCTGTGATGCGTGCCAAAGTGGGCCAACTCGTTATTGGCAGGTGGTCAATGTTTTGGCTTTGAGTGTATATATATATATATATATACACTCAAGAGCCAAAACATTATGACCACCTGTCAATAATATATATACATATATATACATACATACAATTCAATAAAAATTGCAAATATAATCAAACAATTAAGCGAAAGAAAATTGTTAAATCAGCAAATTTTTTTAATAATTTTAATATTTAAAAGTACTGTTTGTTGATGACGATTAAATTTTGAAAGCAGAAAATCATTATGAAGGTTCGAAGATTAAAAGCAATGACATTCTCAGAATCCGCAAATTGTGATAAAAAATTTTCTTGGCGGAAATTAAAAAAACTGAACAAAAGTATATTTTGTACATCATAATGCCAACTATGAAGATTCGTTATTCGTAGAAATTCTACGTTAAAAGTTAATTCCTTCAAGTATATTGCTATTACCACTCAAATAATATTAGCTGCCTATTGTTAATTTGAGATACGCATATTTGAGAAGAATATCTGGGAACCAAAAATTAGGTTTGGTTTTCGTCATTTTTGCGCACTTTAGGTTAATTAGACCGAGACTACAATTTAACGTGGATTCCGAATCATTAACAAACATCTATACCATCACCAGGATTTGAATCTGAAGCCTGTGGTATCAAAGGCTAGAGCTGCAGCCAATTGGCCATCAGGTCGAGCAAGAAACAGAAGATTTTCTACCACAACCATTTACAAGACATATTTACATATATATTATATATATATATATATATATATATATATATATATATATATATATATATATATATATAATATTTCAGAAAGGGGCCTGAATGGCCGAGTGGCTAGCGCTCTGGCGCTCGGTACCACAGGTTTCGGGTTCGAGTCCCGGCGGTGTCATGGATGTGTGTAGTGGTTCGGAATCCACTTTAAAGTGTAGGTCCCGGTCTAATAGGATCGTAGAGCGTTGCGGGGGCACTGTTACTCCGCGTCCGTGACTTATCTTCAAGTTACACGCGCCCCTGGGTAATGCAAAGTGAGTAACGTCTGTGCAGCGCTTGCATTAAGACATCCAAGACCAAACTGTCTAAGTGTTTGCCAGCTGCATTAGAAAGAAAAATATTTCAGAAAGGGCGTGTTTATATGTTCCATGTGACAAAATAAGCTTGTGTAATAAAGTTTCACAGTAATGTTATCCTTAAGTTTTGAATGTTGGACAAGCTTTTATTGCAATAAGTACGATAAAGCAACAGATTTAACGCAAGTTCAAAACCTTTGTGTTACTTAAAAGAGTGCGTTAATATTCGTAAATTAAAACTTCTCCGCTTTATACGCTTTCTTTTAGATTAAAATTTTATAGCAATTCTACCACAACAATGCCCAATCTTCTTTTAATAATTTACATCATTAAAGAAAATCACTCAATAATTGCTTGATATTTACGATAATATTTAAAAAAATTATTTATTTCTATTCATCTATTTTGCAATCTAAGAGAAAACCAAAAAGGAATTTTAATAGGAAATGTGAATGCTATCAAGATGTCCTTAAAATAAATGTTGATTGACTTAAAATAAATATTGAGACTCGCGACACAGTTGATAGCTATCTGAAAGTAAATATGATGACAGCCATTAATAATGATTTATGAGTACACTAAAAGTTAATCTTGATAAATATGAAATCGAATAACACAGAAAAATGTGTTAAAAATTCATTAGTCAAAGAATGATTTGTCTTTTAATGATCATAAATGGAAGGCAAAACTCAACAAAAATCTATTTATTCAAAAGGAAATATTTAATTACTTTAATAAAATATTGTGTTTGAAATTTATATGTACATTTACGAAAATAATTAAGAATACAGGAAAGAAATTGAAGTTAGAAACTCTAGATAATAGCATTAATCCAATTTAAAACATTAAATATGTGCTATTAGTATGCTATATTTCATTGTTGTAAATAACATAAATTATAAATATTAAGGAGGAATCAAATTTACCAGCGGAAATTCTAAAGTCTTACATTTATTTCTGAAATAATAATTTATTTAAAGGATTACATAATATTATTTATTGATCAAATCTTTTATAAATAATCATTTTTAGAAAAGGTAATTTCAAAATTTAGGACTATATTCATCAAATTGTTTTGTCAAATTTAATAACTTAATATATCACTTTTACAATCATGACCAATTTTATTGAATGCGACATAGCTAATTTTTAATCATCATTACTCTTTCTAAAGCACATGATTTCAAAAAGCAAACATTACTTGTCAAAAAGCAGTATTTTTTAAAGATTTGACAGTTAGTAGTAGCAATTAGTATTTCGTCAAAAAATGTTTTTCGCAATTTAAAAACTGGTAAATATAATATAATCCAAGATTTTAATTCGTTTTTTATTTATTTTTTTATAAATAAAATGTTTTAAATACATATAAAAATGTATAAACTTAATTAAATTATACATAATACAATTTAAATATCTGTAAAATATCCGAGTAAGTCAGTTAAACAGTTTAATTGTTTTTTAAACTATGCATTTTATTTTAAAAATTCTCATTTTTAAAATTTTTTATTTTTTAAAACTTATATTAGATCTTTTTAAAATGTATTTTAATCACTTCTACACATAAATATTTTTAATTTTCCTCATTTACTATACAAGCACGACATTTATTTAAGAATCAAGTTCTTTTTTTTTTTTTTTTTTTAGATTCTAGACCAAATAGACCAGATTTTTGTTCTCTTTGAAGTTAGATTTTTCTTTTGGATTAATGTTTTTTTTTTTACAATAAATACCTTATTACTTATTTTTTAAACTAGTTAATTCATACTCAGAACAAAATTCAAAACAAAAGACAAAATACAGAATGATAATCATACTCCTGTTCTCAATTTCAATTAACCCTTACTGTGCACTCAATTTAAATGCCATCCAACTTTCCGATTCAATATTTTTGACGATTAAAAATGCACATAAAAGTTATGAAATGTTAATATTTGATATGCGCATTTTCCAATACAATCTTGAACGTTCATTATTTTGTGTGAATACAATTTAAGAGGACCTTAAAAGGTTTACCTTCTTTTGAAACTTCCAGTTTCTTCAGCATCTGATTTTTGAAGATGGAAAAAGGACCACAGTTTTTATGGCTTACTCTTGAATTTTGATTCCTTCTGTAAACAGATATCAAGTGTAAAATGGATTATCTTCTTTTGTAACAAGAATGGCGAATTTTAAGCTTCGTTTGCAGCCATTTTTATTTACAATCATGCTATTGTTGTATAATCTCAATCACTTCAAATCGTAGAGTCCTTTATAAAAGTTTCATTTTCACTTTTTTCAAACACTTTTATCTCTAATATTTTAATAGGGGCCTGAATGGCCGAGGGGCTTGCGCTGTGGCGTTCGGTACCGCAGGTTTTGGGTTCGAGACCCAAAACCTGCGAAGACAATCGTTCGGAATCAACTTTAAACCGTAGGTCCCGATCTAAGATGATCGTAGAGAATTGGGGGTACTGTTACTCCGCGTCCGCAGCTTATCTCCAAATTACACGCACTTCCTGGATAGTGTTAAGTGAGTAAAAACGGTGTAGCACTTGCTTTAAGGCATCAAAGACAATTGTCTAAGTGTTTGCCGCTTCACTAGAAAAAAAAAAATTATTTTAATAGCATTTGGATAAATTGAGATAAAAAGCAGCAACATCAACCATATATCTCAAAGCATAGTACCTAGTCAAGCCATGCCATCCCAATCACTATCATTCTTAAATATATTTAGGCAGTAGTTATAAGAGTTTCGGGTTCGAGTCCCGGTGGTACCACGGATGCTTGTTCGGAATCCACTTTAAACCCGCAGGGCCCGGTCTCATATGACTGTAAAGAATTGGGCGTAGGACTGAAAACCCTATCTTATAAAAAAAAACATATTCTATCTCGAAATCTATCAATATGTAGACGACCGTGGTTCACCATGGTACTATTGCCTCAATTAAGTAGAAGGAGAAGAAGTAGATAGAAGTGACTTCAAAATCCTTCATAAACAATGAACTCAGTGTGAATGTCAAAATATGCACATAAATATAATGGACATATATTTTAATCTTGTAGAATTGCTTACAATCATTCTATTAAAATTTATAGAATATTAATATTAACCTCCTGCTATCAGCGCAAACTACTATATCACACCACAAAAATTCAATGTTTGCAGAATTCTCAGTAAAAGTAAAATTAATAGTTTTACATCTATAAGCCACTACATTATAATATCTCATTTTTATTTATTCATAACACATTCTATTTCTATTTAAAGGCTTATGATGGGGTTTATGATGACGACAATGGTCTTGTCTATGTGGATAAGTAATACAGCCACTACAGCAATGATGGTGCCCATAGTAGAAGCAGTAGTTGGAAAAATTACCCTGAACGCAAACAGCGAAGAAATTCAACTCGAAGAAAGTAAGATTTAGATTTCTGGATGAAAATATATCAATAAAAATTTTCGATTTATTTGTTATATCTTGTTGCAATACTTTATCACATAATTTTCAGTCTTTTAATAGCTATCTTTGGTAAAATACGATGACAACTATATAAATGCTTACTAAACTCTTGGTGGTCGCACTCTTTACTTGAAAATAGCAACTAACTCAGCTGTTTGCTGAAGTAACAGATCTCACCGAGTAATAACAACTTTACTACATAATCACTTTGCTAGACCTAAATACCAAGTTTATGATAATATATGTCACTGTCCAAAAGTTAAGGAGATGGCATGATTTTAGTAAGCACTTTGTATAAATATATAATACTTTGCGGCGTCCTTTCGCTTATCTGCCTCTATAGTTGATAATCAGTATTCACGTTGCCCTTATTGTGGTAACTGTAGTCACTAGCAGTTTGGTGAACGGTCTCAGAACGCTATAAGCCATATAGAACTCTGTTTTAATGGCTAGTGGAGAATTCTATTTTTCAGTACAAATCACTGTGTATCTTTTATCTGTTTTTTTTTAAAATGTTATCCTAAAATAATAAACTAATATGGAATTCTACTTAAGTACACAACATTAGTTTAGTTACATTTTTTATTTTTGTACGTGTCTATGTCGGTTTATCAAGAACTCTAATAAGGCCGATTGTCACGCATGTTAGAGAAACATGGACATTAAATGCTAAGAACTTGGATTACATCAAGGCCTTTGATAGGAAAGATTTTTCGTACAAAGAGTTGACAATAATATATGTATTAGTAGACCAAACAAAGAAATTGAATATCTAATTAAAAATAGACACATCAAATCACAAGGAATCCACTGACTCGGATATGTACATCGCAGAGATGAGGGAAGCATCACTAAAAGGATTATGTTATGTAAGTTGTTGAACAATAGGAAGAGAGGAAGACCAAGGGAAAGGTGGATTGAGAGTGTCGAAGGGGATCTTAGACAAATTATTAACTGGAAGAGACTGACATTGGAGCGAGACAGATGGAGAGCAGTTGTATTCGAGGCTCAAGCCTATACAAAGCTGTAATGGCAGTGAAGAAGAAGAGATAATTGTTCATAGATTTTAACCAAAATTTCTTCGTGCCAAAATACCCATGTTAAATTTCTAATTGTCCATATTTGAAAAAAAAAAATTTTTGCTCTTCAAAAATTTCCATTTTAATACACAAATTTTAAAAATGACTTTTGTAATTAAAGGCATAAAGTAGCAACATACTTTAAAAAAACTGTAAAACACTGGTGGAGTATTTAATTTAGAAATCAGTTAATTTAGGAAGTTCAGCTTCAAAAACTTAGAAAAAAATAGAAATATCATCTTCACTAAGTATTGAAGATTTATAATAATTACTGTCGTAATTGAGTCAGAATAATTCGAAAAAAAAAAAAAAAATGCTTTTAAATTTACGATCTTGCAATTACATTCAAAAAAGACTTACAATAGAAAATTTTTGATGAATAATAAACATTAAATTATTTAATAGCTGATATTAATTTGATACTTTATTTACATGAGTGCTATTTTCGTGTGTGTTAATAAAAATATTTTTATAATATTTTATAATAAAAATATTTTAAAATATTTTTGTTTCTTTTTTACAGGAAGTTCTTTGACAGAAAGTAAAGTGTGTAATCTTGATGAAGAAGGAAAATCGACTGAACCTAATAAAATGTAAAGTTTTTAAAAATAATTTATTAAGAAAGTTAGACAGAAAATATGCATTTTTCAAATTATTAAAACTAAAAATTTTTCTAAAAATTATTTACTTCTTTTCATAATTTTAATTTAATTCTTTTCATACAGCATTTAATAATGCTGTATATTATAATATTATCATGTTCTGAACCATTTCATAATTAAAAGATAATGATCAAAGATAAGTTTTCATTTCATTCATTCCCTCCTTTATCTACGGGAATTTTTTATTGTATATAATACCAAAACTCACCACATCACTTTATATAAAACAGAGATGTCTTTTTCATTTTGTGATTAAGAGATAAAATCGTGCTTATACATTGCAAAAGTGCCAAAAATATATATAATATTCTATTGAAAATGCTGCAGGATCTATATAAAATTCTGTTGAATATTTTATATTATTAATAAATTAAGGTATTTCCTTCGGTGTTTCTAAAAGATGCCCCAACGATAGGTTTACAAATTTATAGGAGAAGTTAGATATACCTAGACGACTCGCAATCACACAGCAAAGCTAGGGCATAAGTAGTAAAGACCCGTCTTCACAACAGACGAGAACGATTGAATCAGACTCGCTAATCAGTTATAAACCGGCGTTCAAACGAGAGTACGAATCGAGTCGAGTCACTCGAGTCAAAACGATGTCGTTCCGAAGGTTTGCGTCTGATTGTGAAAAGTAAGACATGCTATCTCTGGCTGTGAGTGACAGCTGGTCGTAAATAGGGTCCGCGAGAAATTTCTTTGGTGTGTGGAAAATCGACTCTTGCCGAAGAGGGGTTGGTTGTTGCTGTTTCTTATCCCACTTGGCTGACTAAGCCCACGTGCCCAAACGTACTCATGATTGAAGGGGAAGGAAGCAGCTTCTGTTGTGAAGGAGCACTCGTAGGTAGAAGTCTGACTTTGGCTCCGTGACGCTCTTACAGTCATAGGAGACCGGGACCTACGGCTTAAAGTGGATTCCGAACCACTACAAATATCCATGGCACCGCCACCTCGAACCCGAAACCTGTGGTACCGACCGCCAGAGCGCTAGACACTCGGCCATTCAGGTCCCAAATTTTGTGAATGGTGTTCGCGCGGTGTTTCCAGGTGGTCACCTACCCAAGTACTGACCGCGCCCAATGATGCTTGACTTCGGTGATCTAACCAGAGATAACGGGCCTGATTTCTTATGGTCAGACACTTCGAAGCAAGATCTCTCGGGTTGAGTCGTCTCGACTCGTCTGAAGTCAGGACGCCGCTATAAAGGGGAGATATAACGTTCAGTCACTCAATATATAAATCTATCGTATATAAATTGAATAATGTGATAAAAAAGCCGACATCACTTGTACGATTTGACTGGTTTGACCTAATTAAACTGGTACCTACAATTTAACGTGAATTTCGAAACACTAACAAGCATCCATGCCACTGTCAGGTTTAGAACCTGAAGTCTGTCGTACCAAAGGCCAGAGCGTTAGCCAATAGGCCATCAGGCAGCTGTACGAGGAATGCATCCAATAAGTCGTGCTTCGGGTCTTTAAACTCTTTTCATGCCCTTTCCATTGCAGATGTACCATACAAGATCACTTAGATTTTATATTTGGCCAACAGTGGATCGGGCATGATAGTTAATTGAATTAACTTGCTATTTGCCTGATCTTTCATGTCTTAATTACTCCTTCTGAGGGATATCAAGACAGTCCTGTGGATAACGCCAAATAACTGGTTGGAGAAGTTTGCCAAGAATATGTCCATAATATTCCCTATTCCATGCGCCAGAAATGTGAAGCTTACATCACAGTCCATGGACTAAATTGGAATACCTCTCTTGAACACATCTTTGATTTTCATGTTGATATTAAACCACATATGTTGTTGATTATTAAATCGCATATTGTCTTTTATTTCTGTAGTTTACCACGCAGAAAAGCATTTCAGATCTTATGTTATTATGAGATTTTGAGTCAATTTCCAGTCAGTCCAGTTTTTTTTGAGTCAGTCCAACTTTTGCTTCTTCTTCTTCATTGATGCAACAGCCCCATGTTGGGCCAAGGCCGCCTGCCCACTGGCAAATTTCGAGACAGGAGATGTTTTCTTTTCTATTGGGTAAATTATCAGGGGTTATCATTCTTACGCCCAACTGTCTACAATCATATTATAGACCGGGACCTACGTTTTAAAGTGGATTCCGAACCATGGTCAAAACCACGGACCACGTGGATTCCGTGCAGACATGGATGTTTGTATCGGATACAAAAAATCCATGGTACCGACGTCAGAGTGCCAGTTATTCGCCATCAGACCCCCAACTTTTGCTAGAATTTGTTAAACTAGTGCTGGGATATCTTGTATTGTTACGACATTATATCTTTTTCTCTTTCAAGGAATTTATGAAGTTTACATTTAATAAATGCTTGTATTTTAATACAATTGTGCTTGTACATAATAACAGCAACGACAATGATGTGGCGCGGTATAATAATAACTTTATAAAAGTTTAAAAAATAGAAATGTTTTCAATCAAAGTATTTTACTATTCACATACACTCAAGAGCCAAAACATTATGATCACATGTCAATAACGAGTTGGCCCACCTTTGGCGCACAACGCAGCTTCAACCCGCCTTGGCATGGATTAATACCACCACTTAATACCAGTTAAATACCACTTCCACCTGATCACGTGCCTTCCACGTCATCCAGGCGAGTTCATTGCAAAATGTGGGGTTGGTCATAATGTTTTGGCTCTTGAGTGTATTAATTTTAAATTTAAGACATTTTTTTCTATTTTTGATTTAATATACTTATTTTGATTTTTTTCTCTCTTATATAGACAAGATAAATCTAGATGTTCTGCATTGAAAGTTGCTTTTCTACTGAGCGTTTGTTACTCAGCTAATATTGGCGGTACGGGGACGTTAACTGGAACCGGACCTAATTTAGTTTTTAAAGGAATGCTGGAAGAGTAATGCATATGTTTATTTCTGAAACAAATAATAATTGTTGTCAGTGCAAATAATAAACACAAGATCTATTATTCAGTTATATGATTTTCAAAACAGGCTTTATAATATCCTATTGATTTTTTTTTTTTTTTAATTTGCTGTTCTTTGAGTGATGACGTTAAATTTATCTATAACAAAATAAATGAAATCTCATTTTTAAAAAGATAATTATCGACATTCAAAATTTTCAAAGTACTCCTTAAAAATCCTATATTTATGAATAAATAATGAATTATTGATTTTACGCTGATTTATTAAATTTTTTAATAAAAAATTTATAAATCATGGTAAAATTGTTTAAAGCTGTTTTTATATTACTATGAGTAACAGTAATAATATAAGCCAGTAATAATAGTTAATTATAAATTAAATAAATAAATAATCATAATAAAATATTATAAACCATGCGTAATAATAATATAAACCATATTTTCCCCTCTTGTAACTCCAGTAATAAAAAAAATATTACTACTATTTTTTTTTTTTTTTTTTTTTTTTTGCTCATCCTGTCGCTTTTTTTGCTCGTTTGTTTCTTTTTTTTTTTTTCTAAAAGATATTTTTTTCCACAAAAGTCTTGTTTTTCCCACCCCATCTCTCCTACTGTTTTTATTTTGAGCAATAAAAAAGAAAATTTTAATAAAGATCTTTTATTCAATTAATAAATTTAAAGTGAACTTCTGAATGGCAAGGATAATTTCTATTTATGGTAAAACAGCCTCAAATTTTGCAAAAAAATATAAATAAAAATTTGTTAAAAATAAATAAATAAAACAATAAAAATTGTCTTTTATCTATCTATCTATGTATATATGTATACATATAAATTGGAAATGGTTTATATTTTAGACATATTTGAGATTTTTTACTTAAATTATAGAATCAGTATTTCAACCTTATAAAAATTTTATACATTAAATATTTTAATATTTTAATGTGGGCTCTGTAAATCTTTTATTCATCTACTTATCTATCTATATTATATGTATATAAAAGTGATAAACATAATAGTAATATACACTGAAGTGACAAAAGTCATGGGATACCTCTTAATATCGTGTCGGCCCTCCTTTCGCCCGGCGAAGGGCAGTAACTCGGCGTGGCATGGACTCAACAAGTCGTTGGAAGTCTTCTGCAGGAATATTGAGCCCTGCTGTCTCGATAGACGTCCATAATTGTAAAGCGTTGATGGTGCAGGATTTTGGGCACGAACAGACCTCTCGATGATGTCCCATAAATGCTCGATGGGATTCAAGTCAGGCGATCTAGGTGGTCAGATCATTCGTTGGAATTGTCCAGAATGTTCTTCAAACCAATTGCGAACAGTTGTGGCCCGGTGACATGGCGCATTGTCATCCATAAAAATCCCATCGTTGTTTGGGTACATGAAGTCCATGAATGGCTGCAAGTGATCTCAAGTAGCTGAACATAAGCATTACCAGTCAATGTTCGGTCCAGTCGCACCAGAGGACCAAGTCCATGCCATGAAAAAACCGCCCACACCATTACGGAGCCACCACCAGCTTGAACAGTGCCTTGCTGACAGTTTGGGTCCATGGCTTCGTGGGGTCTGCGCCACACTCGAACCCTACCATCAGCTCTTACCAACTGAAATCGTGACTCATCGGACCAGGCCACGGTTTTCCATTCATCTAGGGACCAACCGATATGCTCACGTGCCCACGAGAGTCGCTGCAAGCGATGTCGTTCTGTCAGTAAAGGCACTCGAGTCGGTCTTCTGCTGGAACAGCCCAAGAAAGCCAAATTTCTCGGCAAAGTTCTAACAGACAAGTCCCTTGTACGTCCCACATTGATTTCTGCGGTTATTTGACGCAGTGTTGCTTGTCTGTTAGAATTTACGACTCTTTGCAGACGTCGCCGGTCTCGGTCGTTAAGTGCAGGCGGTCGACCACTGCGCTGTCCATGGTGGGATGTTATGCCTGAAATGTCATACTCTCGGCATACTCTTGACACAGTGGATCTGGGAATGTTGAATTCCCTAACGATTTCCGAAATGGCATGACCGATGCGTCTAGCTCCAACTAACATTCCGCGTTCAAAGTCTGTTAATTCCCGTCGTGCGGTCATCAGCACGTCAAAACCTCTTAACATGAATAACTTGAACAGAAATGAAAGCTCTGCGAAAACATTGCGCATTTATACCTGTTCTACGCGATGCTACTGCCATCTGAAAATTTGCATATTGCTATCCCATGACTTTTGTCACTTCAGTGTAGGTAAATATAATGTTACAGACTACATCCAGAAAGTTCTGAAATTACTTTTGCAACGTGGATGATGTACAACATTCCCGGCATGGTACTTTGCGTCCTGATTGGTTGGTTCTACCTTTGGTTGGTGTACATACGCTGCTCGTAAGTAAAATAGTTAAATGTTCTTTTACTTTAAAAAATCAGTTTATTTATTATGTATCGGCATGTTAATAAAATTAATTTAATTTATTAGGATTTAATAACAAAGCACCATTTAACTTAACAATTCATTTAAATATTTACACTCAAGAGGCAAAACATTATGACCACCCCTACATTTTTGCAATGAACTCGCCTGGATGACGTGGAAGGCACGTGATCAGGTGGAAATGATATTTAACTGGTATTAAGAGGTGGTATTAATCCATGGCAAGGCGGGTGGAAGCTGTGTTGCGCGCCAAAGGTGGGCCAACTCGTTATTGACAGGTGGTCATAATGTTTTGTCTCTTGAGTGTAAATTTTATATGCTGTTAAGTTATTTATTTTTCTCTATTTTTTTTGCGTTAAGATATTTAAATTATTAAAAATATTTAGAAGATTTAATTATATACATTCTGCGTACCCGGAATAAGTTAAAGTGCGTAAAAGATATCGCTACAATTTTTTGTAAGTCGGTAGCATTGTTTTGAGTTACAATGCGAATTACAGAGTGATCTGCCACTCAGTGTTGTCAGCAGCTATTTTTGTCATCAAACATTTTGAGTACCCTGAGATTTTTACATTTAAAAAATTAGTTGAAGGAAGACTTTACTTTAAATTTTGTGCTTAAAAGAAAATTTATGCTTCGATTCGCTAAAAATGTTGCAGAAGACCTACGATGAATCATGCATTTGAAAGAAAAACATATCGATAGTATAAAACATTCAAAGAAACAGGAGACGTGACAGCTGATTTGTATTGTTCTGGTCGAACTTCAATGGCAAAATCAAAAATTCTAACTTTCAAATGAATCTTAGAGAGTCGGTTCAAGATGTGAATGTATCTTTTAATTCGTTCACATTACTTTCACTGATATTTTAGGCATGAAACATGTCACTGCATGGCTTGTTTTGAAAAAGCAGTCCTAAAACTTTTCGTAGAAAATAAACTTTTGAAGTTTTTTTTTTTTAAAAAAAAAAGCCATTATTGGAAAAAAAATTCAAAAAAGGAATTTTCAATGAAAAATTACAATTTTTATTTAGTTAAAATTACAATTAATAAGAATACCATTCTATTTTTACAGTATCATTCATATGTTGAACAATGCCATTTATATGAAATTTTATTATTTTTATTATAAATTTTATTATTAATTTGTTAATTTTTCTCTTCACTATATTCATGATCTAAAAATTTTCAAAATGCCGTGATACTTTTTACTTAAACTAAACTATACTCAACTAATGATACAACTTAATGCAATTTGTTTTACAGAATGAAATTGTCAACGAACCTGCATACGAAACATTGTTAATTATTTTGACGCTAGCAATAAGTATTACTTATGAAAAATTGCTGAAATTTTTATTGAATTGAATTTTTTTATTTTATTTTTTACTTTTGGAAACACAAATCCTAACAAAAAAAAAACATCAATTAAATTATTATTAAATCTAGAATACCTTGGAAAGAAATCTAAAATGAAATACTGAATTATATAAATAATTTTTATTAATATTCACATCATAAATTACTTTCCCTTCTTTAGAAATGTTTTCCTTAGTAGCTTCTCAAAACTTAATCTCTAACTACAATCAATGTTAATGATCAATAAATACAATCAATGTTAATCTTAATTAAATTAATATATTATGATTTATTAAAGGAACTTTTCTAATAACGTTGAAGAAAGGAATATTGAGGAAGAACAAATAAATTAAATATATCACATGAGTTTTTCACTAATAAATTTAGAGGAAATAATTTAAACCTTATTATCAGAAAATTAGAAGAGTAACTTTGACGATTTGATATTATCGAACTTTCAACGCTGTTATTGTCTTTCAGTTGTTAATAGCATTTTTTTAATAATATAATAAGGTAATTAAAAAAGTATATTATAAAAGAGGAAATTCTGACTCAGATTAAAGAAATATGTGTAATTTTACAACTAGTTAAATGTATTATATTTATTTTTGTTATATCTATTATAGAAAACTAATTTATTAATTTTGAATAAGATTTGTTTTTTGTTTTCAGAAAAACAAATCATAATTTGCAATCAAAGGAAAATATTCATGGAATAATTTCGAAGAGATATGATCGATTAGGGCCCATTTCGTAAGTTTTCAAAGCTTTTCATTCATGATTTTTTTAAAAACGACATTTTGTGTATAATGATACTATTGTTTAAAAAAAGGATTTAATATACTTTTCTCTAAAATTAATTTTTTTTAAAAATAAGATAAAATCAATTTATTTCAACTTGATGCAGAATAAAAATAATACTTGGTCTATTTAAAAAACATTTAATATATTTATTAAGATTGGAAAGTAAATTAAAAATATCGGTATAAATGTTTTAGACATTATTATGCATTTCAGATGGAAATTGTAAAATACTTAAACTGTTGAGCTGTCCCTAAGATACAGATGGAAAAATTTGAATTTATGTAGGAATTCTAGTAGACAAGACATAAATAAACCAACCAGTAATAAGCAACATTATTGAATAACCTACGTGTCATGATAAAAACTAAGTATATTTTATTCGATGCTTCTTTTTCTAGTCTCTTTTGTAGTAGAGGCAATGTCTTTATCAAAGTGTTATATCTTTCTTATTCATCAATTTCAATACTGTTTTATGTCAAGATATAGGCACAAATTTGTTTGAAAAATTCATACATATCTTATGTTTGCTTTGGTTTGTCGCTCTGCTGTCATTTTGTGCACACTTTAGGGTAATTAGATCGAGACATACTGTTTAACGTGGATTGCGAACCATTATAAACATTCATGCAACCGCCAGGATTCGAAACTGAAGCCTCTGGAAGCCTGGGTGCTAGCCAATTGTCCATCAGACCACATTATCAGAGTGAAGAAAATAGGTAACTAATTTTCAAAAGTCAAGTTACAATGATAGCCCTACTAGCGGATCAATTGTAAAGTACATAGTTAAAGTGCAGGAGGCGTCAAGTATATATCCACTGGCATTATCCTTTGCAGTCATTGCTTTCAGAATCGAGTATATTCATATAAGTGTTTGACATCAACGGTCTGACTGCCTGGTGAGAGTTTTCAAGATTTTTTCCCTAAACAGACACGAGAATATTACTTCCACATGTTCTTCCTTAATGAATTATCTGTCTTCTATCCCCATCAGTAGACTGATCATGATATACATGTGTGACACAAGGCCCATCGATGGACAGAAAAGAAAAATTCAATGCTAAGTAAAAAAAATATTCATAAAAAATAATAATTGATAACCTTGAAAAAAAATTGACTAACAAAACTATGAATCCTTCAGATCCAGGCCAAGTTTATTGTCTTGTTTATTTCAAATATTTATAATTTTTTTTCTATTTGTATATGATCTATTTACATATTTCGCACAATTATCAATTGTTTTTCTCGGTACACCCATGAAGTACTAGGTGATTAATTCAGAGTTCTAAATGAAAAAAAAAGTTAAACCTTACTTAAGCATTTCTTTTTTTTTTTTGTTGTGAAAATATAATTTTATTTGTCCTTATTTTATTATTTATCAATATAAAACGAGGTTGTCGCATTTTAAAGAGATGATATGCATGTTCTTAACGTAATCAAGATTCAAGTTCAAAACTTTTGATTTTATGTAAATATTTCTACTTTTCTATTTTCTTCTATCTTTTTTTTTTAGTTGTGGCAAGATCTTTATCAAAGTATTATTTCTTTTCTTATTCTTAACTAGAATTTCAATACTATTTTATGTCAAGACATAGGCACAAATTTGTTTAAAAGTTCATAACATATCTTATGGTTTGGTTTGGTTTGGTTTATCGCTCTATAGGTGTTTTTCTGTACACGTTGTGTTAATTAGTCTGGGACCAACTGTTTAACGTGGATTTCAAACCACTAACAAACATTCATGATGCCGCCAGGATTTGAACCTGAAGCCTGTGATACCAAAGACCAGGGCGTTAGTCAATTGGCTAACAAGCTTCAACATATCTTGTGGGATTGTGAAAATTTGCTTCATTTTGAAATTAGTAATAAAGTAGATTTGAATGTTGTTATTGTGACAATGTATTTAAATGTTTAAGCATATAGGTTAACAAAAAAATCTTAGGATCACTTTTGATGTTAGCTTCCCTTATACAAAGTTACCACCATATATTTTTATTATATACATATTAGATACTTAAATATTCTTCTTCTTCAATGCCGCAACAGCCTCAGAGTGGGCGAAAGCCTCCTGCCTACTGTCAGAGTTCCAGAGAAGAGAGGTTTTCATTTTGAACTCGAACTCTATAGGATAATTATTGAGGATATTTAGCTTCTCAAATAGATATGCCCTTTTAAAATTAATTTCTTATTTAAATTTTTTGTTATTTTGCCCAAGTTTTTTATTTTAGTTTTATTTTAGTTTTTGTTATTTTAGTTTGCCCAAGTTAGTATTTTACGAAATAAATTGTATGCTTTTTTTTAAAATAAGTTGATGTCTCACATTTTAAGAGTCATTCATAAATTGAGGAAAGCTAATATACAAAATTCATTTATTTTATTTTTTACATGTTTAAGAATAGAATTACAGAATTTGTTAAACAGTTTCAAAATTTTCTACAGGAATCAAGAAAGGACCGTCATAGTCTTATTCTTCATCTTAGTTTTACTGTGGGTATTTCGAGATCCAAAGTTCATCAGAGGTTGGTCAGATGTCATTGGCTCAGATAGGTAAGATAACTTTCTTTTGAGCGATTATAATACTAGTAGTGTTTCAAACCTGATGTGCTGCTTGTGTTTTTCAAGTTATTCATATTTTTTTTAGAATTCACAATTTATTCAAGTCCTTATTTATAGAATGTTAAAGATTGTCTAGGAATTAAAACGGTAATTTACATTTCATGGCAATGCTCAATAAGGCAATAGAAGTGAAGCAGAAATGCAGAAATCCTGCAACAACGCAGAAGTGCATAAAAATAATTAAAAAAAAACATTTTTCCGGAAAAGTGGGGAGAGAAGATGGAACAGTAAAAGCTAAAAAAATGTTAATGAGATATTATATGTTAACGTAAACTATAGGTATGCTAATAAAAATGTACAATTTTTGCTCTAAGTTTTTATAAATTCACTACATTGCATTCTGTGCATGCATACTATATTGTGACTTTGTCATTGCTATTTTCACTATATTTTAATTTTAAACGTTGAACTTTTCTTTGTTTCCTTCCCAAAATACACACAATCATTCTTTTTGAAAAAAGTCTCAAAAAAGAATCAAAAAGAGCTTGTCCTATTTATTGTCAGAAGATCTGTCAGAAGCAGAAATCATCACACATTTGCAATACTAGATGGAAATTCATTCTACGTTATAGAAGTAAAATGGCCAGACAATCACATACAATTATAGTGTTGGATGCTCATCAACTTCCATGAGGGAAGGAACGATTCAATAAATTCGAGGTATTATTCTTATCAATAGAAGAGATTTACCAAGGAAGAGGTTGAATGTTCTCCCTTAAGAATCTTTTTAAAATTAAGAAACTAGTCTGTACAGAGCTATGCGACGAAGTAAAAATCTTATCCAGTGGAATATGAGATTTTTATGGAATGGAATATAAGAATATTTATGAATCTACAGATATAGAGCAACGAAAAGCAAAGTGTTGTATAAAATGATGTATTCAAAACCTGCTATTGTTGTAAGACATTAAATAAAAAGTTATTCTTGTTCCTTTTTAATGTGACGTGTTGTCAAGATGTATAAAAAAACATAGTAAATATTATTTTGCCGGACCTCTAAAAGTGAGCAGCTAATGTGTAAGAGGGATAAGAGATGGAGACAATAGATAAAAAGCCTCATACAATTAGTCAGGATATCTGAGCGGGGTGTTATAGTGGTATATATTAATGGTCTCCCATACACCAAATATGGGCAGTTACCCCTAAAAGACCACAAAAAGGCACCTTATTATACGTCGATGGACTGTTCGTGGGATATATAAGTGGTACATAAGGCTCATCGATGTTCAATGTGGTATGCATATTAATTTCTAATAAAAAAACAATAATTTGTAAAATATTTATTGCATTGCTGTATATCTAACACCAATTTTGTTCACTTTTAGTAAAATGGGAGATTCTGTTGCAGCCATAGCTGTTTCTTTCCTCTTATTTTATCTACCTTCGAATTTCCGAGATCTGAATAGCCGGCCAGTTCTAGAGTGGAAAACAGCTCAAGCGAAATTACCGTGGGGTGTTATTCTATTGCTTGGAGGTGGTTTCGCTTTAGCTCATGGAGCTGAGGTAATAAAAAAAGAAAAGGATATTATTAATTGTTAAACTTCTTTCAACGTAATTAATTATTTTAATATGTAACTTATAACAATTCTCAAAATTATTCAAAAAGAACAATATTTAACATTAGAAAAATGTGTTTTACTAATTCAAAGAATATGTATTATTCTGGTATAAATTTACTCAATTTATCTGTTAACGAATAGAAAATTCCATTAAATGTTTCTGAATAAACGCAAAATGTATTTGTTAAGGTATTGGTAAAAAAAAGAAAATTTATCTTAGAAGTTTTTTGAAAATTTTGAATCCTAAAATAACGCGATTACGCGATTTTTATTGATTTTTTTTTTTTTTTTTTTTTTGCGAAATTTAATTTTTAAAGGAAAGAAATCTATTGAGTTGGCAAGAAATTTTTTCAATTTTCGCAATGCTTTTAAATCGTGACAAAGGAAAGAACTTCCCTGTCAATCCAATACTCTAGTATCTTTGATTAATTATTCAGTAATATTTAGACATAAAATCCTAGGTTACTGATTAAAAAGAATATTTTAGAATTGTAAAAGCACATCGATATAATATTTCGTTATTTTTAAATTTATAATAATCCATCTGCATGATGAGAAATATGCATCATTCTCGTCTTTTAATGCTGAGTTTTATTTTTACGCATTTATTTTTGGTTCTGAATCATCATGCTTTCATCCTGCTTAGTAAGAATCATTCTTATTTTTGATCCAGAGTTGTATGTATGATCCAACCATAAAAGTACGTATGATCGCGCATCATATATACTTTTATCATAACTCGATTGCAATTATCACAGTGAAGAAAACTGGTAACTATTTTTCAGTAGTCAAGTTACAATGATAACCTACTCGTGGACTAATTGTAAAGTCCATGGCTAAAGTGAAAGATGCCTCAAATTTAAATCCGCTGGCGGTATCCTTTTCAGTCATTGTTTTAAAAATCTAGGATATTCGATTATAATTTAGACAATGCATACAAGCGTTTGATATCAACAGTCTGACTGATGACAGTGTGAGTTATCAAATTTTTCTCCCAAAGTAGGCACGAGAATATTATTTCTACATTTTCTTACTTAAGGCATCATTGTTCATCTATCACCATCGGTAGACTGATCATGATATACATAAATGAAGCCCACAGACGGACAGAAAAAAATCCATTGATAAGAAAAAGAATATTCAGAAACAAGTAATATATAAAAAAAATTTTTAAAGTCAATTCTACGTTTTTTTACTTTATTGCAGAAAGTCCTTTATAAATAATTTTCATTCATTTTTTTAAGTTTATCTGGCACCAACTATTGGTAGATATGTGCAACTTAAATAAAAACTAAAATTAATTAATTAAATTTAATTACTGAATTAATACTTGAAAAACTGTGTTAACATCCAGTGTCATCCACTACAAGTTAAAAAATGTATTTGAACTTGAGTGGATGAATAAAAAGTATTTTATGAACGATTGAAAATTGGATCAAGATATATATAGGAGAGCGTGAACTAAT
The DNA here is from genome assembly GCA_021605095.1 of Caerostris extrusa. NCBI lineage: Eukaryota > Metazoa > Arthropoda > Arachnida > Araneae > Araneidae > Caerostris > Caerostris extrusa. The sequence goes on from BPLR01015505.1 coordinate 77,720, forward strand.
AGGAGGAATTGAAAAAATAACAATTAGTAATCTTGAAAGAAATTAGTTAATAAAACTATGAAACCTTCACCTTTAGGCCAAATTTCCAGTCACGTTGAAAAAAATTCATGTATACAAAAATATAAGATAATTTACTTTACTTTTTTATTTTTTTTCTAAAAGGTTTCGGACTTTCTAAAATATTAGGAGAAAAGTTGACACTTCTAAATGTTCTACCGCCAGGAGCTGTTGTTGCCATTATTTGCTTTATGACTGCAATGCTGACCGAAATCGCTTCTAATACAACCACAGCTACGATTTTGTTGCCTGTTCTTGATCAAATGGTAAGATGAAAGGGTAATCATTATATTGTAAGATTTAATTGTTATTATATAGCCGCGAGAGGTCGCGACTGTGACCAGTAACTGGGACCTTTAATTGTGTGATCCAGTGTGGTAAGTACATGCGGTTAATCTGCAGATCACGAGAGAAAGCTAGGAGCGTATGTATGTACTAATATTGTAAATAAACTAATATAAATAGAAGGAGAGATTGGTATTACATCCTGACACAACTATTCTCTAGCATAGAGAAAATAATATTTAAAGCTTTGTTCTTTTTATACTTTCTTTATCACATCATACATAGCAAAATCAAGTATTTATTTTATTATAAAATGTGATATATATTTGTTAATTTCATTATATATCGTAATATTTTTTTATCTTAAAGGATTTTGGTGATAAAAATATGAATGATGATTACAAAAATTTAGTCCAGAAAATCCCCTAAGAAGATGATACTCAAAATATTATACTATCTCACAGCAATTAATCACGAATTGCAAGAGTTTTTGCAAAGGCAAAAAAATCTTTAAAATTCATGCAAAATTTTCATTATCCACAATTCTATTACTGTTCTCTTAATTACATCGAACATATGTATTTACAGCATATATTGTGACATCACGGCCTATACTAGACCTATAACGGCTTCAGAAAGAGGGCCGCTTTCAGTTTCAAGAGAGCACTTTAATTTTTATTTGCAAGCATTATATATGTATAGAGTTATAAAAAAAATTAAAAATATAAATCAGATACACAAATACAGTTTAATCCAAGGTCGGAGATTTTAAAGTTCAATTCACCTAGCTTACAGTAAATTAAATAAACGTGGAATAAAATATTTTTTATAATATTTGTATAGTTATTAATATTACGATATATAATGAACTTTTTTAAAATACTTTTTTAATCCTGCTTCATGTTTTTATATTTGATCAAAATCGGTAAAAAAAAAGGTAAAAAAAAAAAAAAAAAAACCCCTTTAAAGTCATAAAAAAAAAAAAAAAAATAGAAAAGGCCTAGTCAATGTAATCAAGTCTACCAAACATTTATAGCTATTCATATTCTAAAAAATTTCGAGCTATTCATCCCAAAAGAAGTTGTGATAATAATTTTATCTTAAAATCTACAATAAGAAATTTTGCATGAAGCCATCAAGGATTTTTAATTCACATATACACAGTCCAGTCACATTAATGTGACGACATCTTAAAATCCAGAATATCCACCTTTGGCAGAGCGGACCGCTGCGAGACGTGCAGGAAGAGAGTCAATTAGGTTTCTGAAGGTGTTCACTGGGATGTTGAGCCATGCCGACTCCAGTGTCGTGGCCAGCTGCACTAGATTACGCGGTTGAGGATCCATGGCGCGAACAACCCGATCGAGGTGGTCCCACAGATTCTCGATTGGGTTTAAATCCGGTGAGTTTTTCTGGCCTGGGGAGTATGATAAACTCATCCTGGTGCACTTCGAACCACGAACATACACTACGAGCTGTATCACATCTTTTGCATTGTCCTGCTGGTAGATGCCATCATTCTGAGGGAATTCGCATGGAGGGGTGGACATGGTCCGCAAGGACAGATGCGTGCTTGTGCTGATCCATCGTGCCTTCCACAATGATGAGTGCACCCAGTGAATGCCAGGAAAACATTCCCCAAACCATAATGCTCCCTCCTCCAGCTTGGATCCTTCCGGCAATTGTTGCAGGGATGTTTGCTTTCAGACGTTTCACGCCATATACGCCAACGTCCATCTGTCCGAAAACGGGATTCATCGGAAAAAGCCACCTGTCGACACTCTGTGGACATCCAGTTTCGGTACTGGCGTGCAAATTCCAGCCTTCGTCGCTGATGAACAGTAGTCAGCATAGGTGCATTAACCAGTCGTCTGCTGCGGAGGCCCATGCGCAGCAACGTTCGCTGAACCGTTGTTGAGGATAGCACTCTTGGTAGCCCCTTGGTTCATCTGGGCGGTCAGTTGCCCAACAGTTGCAAGTCTATTCGCCCGAACGCATCTCCGTAGCTTTTGTTCGCCTCTGTCATCTATAGCCCGTGGTGCGCCACATTTGCCACGGCGCTGATTTTGATAGTGCCATTTGTCATGCGCGGTATACTTTTACCACGGTGACACGCGAACAATTCACAAAATTATCCGTTTCCGAAATGCTTCCAACCTTGGCCCGAAAGCCAATAATCATGCCCTTTTAGACGTCGGATAAATCGCTACGTTTCTGCATTACGCCAAAGATTGAAATGCTTTCTGATGCCTAGGACATCCTTTATATACACTCCACTGCAATGCTGCCACCTGCCTTTTTGTGATTGGTTATTTCCCGTTGACGTCGAAAAAGTAGGTGGTGGTCACATTAATGTGACTGGTCTGTGTAAAAACACATGTCAAAATATTGTATACCTTATTTTCAGGCTTTGTCCATTGGAGTGAATCCTTTATACATGATGTTGCCTGTGTCTGTTGTGTGTTCTTACGCTTTCATGTTACCCGTCGCCACTCCGCCTAATGCAATAGCTTTTGAAAATGGAAACATGAATACATTGGATATGGTGAGATGCATTGGATATCTTTCAAATTTATTATTTTCATTAAATCCTTTATTGTGTTGATACGGTAAAATAATTAATTATTTATTGAGAATTCATGATCACCAATTATAATATTAAAGTCTATATTAAGGAAGAAAAAGTTAAAAAGTTCATTATTAAACATTTCGAGAAAAATCAAAACTACGTAAGAACAAGACATTCCTGGCCTCATATTTGTGCATTTATTGCAACGCTTTCTTTCCAAAAGCAAGGGACAGATAGACTTAAAATAATTTATCATAAAAATCCCACTTGGTGATACAGATATGCTGCTAAGAATATGGATTTCCCACGTATAAGTTTTATAATCCTTTAAGACTGAAAATGTAAAGTATTGTAGATAAGACAAAAAGATTGTAAAATTTTAAACAAAAGATTTCAAAACATTTATGCTTACTTTTCGAACTTTTTATAGAAATAGCTTGGGGCTTTTCTGTTACCTTATATAATCAACAATCAATTTGTGGGTTTATTAAATTTATTTTCTATACTAACTAAATTAATCATAAATGATTATGCATATTTTTTAGTTTTTTAGTGGCATTATAAACCATTAAATTAATCATATTTGCCAGACATCATACACTACGAAATGATAAATCAAATAAATAACGTATTCTCTTCAAAAATCTTTTTTAAATTATACTTCTTTAGTTTGCTGTCAAATACTTTCAGTAAATGCTAGAAAAAGTAAAAAATGTGCAACTTAGAATGCCATTATATGGCCTGAATGGCCGTGTGGCTAGCGCTCTGGCGTTCGGTACCACAGGTTTCGGGTTCGAGTCCCGGCGGTCCCATGGATGTTTGTAGTGGTTCGGAATCCACTTTAAACCGTAGGTCCCGGTCTAATTGGATCGTAGAGCGTTGCGGGGGCATTGTTACTCCGCGTCCGTGTCTTATCTTCAAGTTACACGCGCCCCCTGGGTAATGCAAAGTGAATAACACCTGTGCAGCGCTTGCCTTAAGGCGACCAAGATGTCTAAGCGTTTGCCAGCTGCATTAGAACAAAAAAATGCCATTATAGAGTGCCAACTTCGCTAATGCAATATAAAAAAAATATGAGTTCTACATTTATTTTCAATACTTAGTTTTCTGATTTTCATACATTTAATTCTGATATGAAATAGACATATTTTATTCTTTGTATTCATGAAATGATTATGATACTAAAAGTATAAAAATGTATACTTCATCATTCTTAACAGTACAGCTACACATTTTAGAGTTTTTATTACATTTAGCAATCATATTAAAAATTTGCCTAACAACCATCAAAAAAATTTATCAAAACTCTTCAAGATGCTATATTTAATTATTAGACTTATCGCTTTAATCCTAATACACGTTTATAATTTAGATGAAACATGTTTAACCTCCATGTGGGTCCGAGTTAGAATAGCCCACTGTAGTCCATGCATGACTAAAATAGACACCCCCCCGCCCTCTTGTCGCAAGGTCAAGAACAAAAAGATGCTGCATTATTTACCCTTTATCATGAATCATTTAAGTCACTGGTTCATGGACTTGGTCTAGATATTGCTGTCAACCAAGTGGAATAAAAATAACAACAAAATGTTTAACCTTAACATATGTAGGATTAAATGGAATAATTTAACCTTTACGTAGGAAATATAAATTAGTTATACAAAAACAACCGCTGTTTATTATGCACAGTTCTACAGCCCAATATGAGAAAATACACTGTTATATGATAGTCAAACACACAGTTAATGATTTCTCCAATGTCCGATGTGGCGTTACCTTGCAAGTGTCCAACCTATGAATGAGCTCTTGTCATATGTTTGCGAGCATATTCACAATTCAAAGAGTTTTGACTGTTCGTTTCAATTCTGGATTTGTATGTTTTCTTTATTCTTTAACAGTAGAATGAGTTTCCAGAAATCACAGACACCATTTCGATTTTTCAGTGCAGTTATACGCTTCCACCGTTATGAGAACACAGAAAGAATGACTACAAGAATGATACCATTTCAATCAGATGCGGGGTTCAAACCATGTACTCGTAAACTTAGGACCTAAAGCCATATATCATAAACTTAACATAGAACTAAAGCGATATATCGTAAAATTAGGCAGCAATATAACTAACATCATTGAACTAGTATACCTTATATACTGCAATGCTTTCTCCTCTTAAACCACTCTGTTTTTGTTCGTCATCTTGGCTAGTTTTCCACAAAATGGGTGGTCTAATTATAATTTACATTCTATATTTCGCAAATCATATGGTTATAAAACTTCCCAACTATTTTGTGTCCACCCTGAATATATACATGAAATCTAACTGAATATCTATCTATCTATATATATATTTCAAATAATTTTTGTAAATTTTTAGGCATATCCTGGAATAGTCATGAATTTAATATGCTGTGGAGTGCAACTTTTTATGCTGAATACACTTGGAGTGGTAATGTTTGATATATATGATATGCCAAGTTGGGCCAACTACAATGGATCAACTATTCTGCCTGTAAATAATATAACTATGGGAAATTTAGCATCTATTGAATCACAACTTTTAAATAATACACTTCTAGTATAAATAAGAATTTTTAATCTCTATAAAAATATTATTAGGATTTTAACAGAGTAGTAAAAATATTGTCTAAGATGCTAAAATGAAATGTATATAAATATCTGGGATTATAAAACTTTTGTACATTGAAGTCAACTTAAACTGTTAATAATGTATAAAATGTTTAAAAACATATTGCTATATACATAGCATTATGACATCAATTGTTAAACATGGACAAACAAGGGTAGCTGAAATTCTTTTACATTTTGTAATATTAAATTAAATTACTTTGCCAAAATAACATGGATCTGTTTGTAGTATTGTTATATTTATTTGTCTTAATGTTTCATAGTGTAAGATAAATTGCTAATTTTTTTATTATGTTTACTGTTCATTATGTTTTCATTTGAAATTTAATGTGTTGTTACAAGAATACAACATATATATTGCTTTTATGTTTTCGTAATACTATGTTGTATAATACAATACATTATTATATTAATTATACTTTAATTATTTATTATTGCTTTATTATATTAAATTAAATTATGTTGCCATAATAACATGGATCTGTTTCAAGTATTGTTATATTTATTTGTTTTGATGCTTCATAATGTAATAAAAATTGTTAATTTTTTTTTATTATGTTTGCTGTTCATTAAGTATGTTTTGAGATTTAAAGATGTATTGTTATATGAATACAATGTATATATTGCATTTATATTTCATTTTTTTTAGTTATTTTTATTTCAGATTTTTTCTAGTTATATAAGATGCTTAACAATAATTATTTCGATTAAATTATTTTCTATTACTTAAATAGTACTTATTGTTAAAGTTTTTTTTTATTATGTAAACAAATTTTTTAATTTTTTTATTAAGTTTAAATTTTTCTAATTTTTAAAAAATAATTCTCCTGAAAATTGTTATTTTGAAAAAAAAATATTTCTTAGAAATAATTAATAATCAGTAAAATTTTAGGAGTGGAACAGATTTAATTAAAATAATGCAACATTTATGAGTTTATTTTTTTCTGTCGTACTAAATGTTTATTTAACTTATTTATTTTTGGCTATTTTTATCAGTTGTTGGATTAATTCATAGAAACTATGACTGAAACTTTAAGAGTTGTTCATTAAAAATATTTTAAAACTTGAAGAATGAAAGATTTTAAGCTATTTAATATATATAAATGTATTAATAATTTTATTTAGTCATTATTGTAAAATATAATCACATAATTTTTTGTAACATTGAAGAGTTAAACTGCATATGATAAATCATTTAGTTATATATTTTTGTTTTTATATTGGCGCCTTTAGTTTTATAATATTTAACTAAATTTGTGTGAATATTTCAATTACTGTTTACATTAATGTTATTTAACATAAGCGCTTAATCAGTTATAAAAATAAAATTTATACTTTTATTAAGTTTAATATATGCTTTTGTTTTGTTATTTCATATTAATTAAAAAATAAATTATATTAATTTTAAAAATTCCCTCACCGTATATTTTGAACATATATCAAATTAACCAATAGTAGAAATATTTACAAAGAATCAAAACTTTTGAACTTGACTCTTGTTACGTTAAAAACATATGTATATCATCTCTTTAAAATGCAACAACCTTATTTTTATATTGATAAATAATAAAATAAGGACAAATAATATAATGTAAGGTTTAATTTTCCTCATTTACAACTCTAAAGTAATCCCCTCGGCCGTAATAGATGTACAGAGAAATAAAGATTAATTGATAATAAACACGACAGGAATCTTGGCTTAGAGGTGAAATTTCACAGTTTTATTAGCCACTTTCTTTTCGAGATTATCAATCGTTATTTTTTTATTATTGTTGTTTTTATTTTACTGTAGGGCGGTTGACCTTGCGTATATCATGATCAGTTTAACGATGATCGTCAATGCCTTAAGGAAGAACATGTAGAAGTAACATTCTCGTGTTTACTTTAGAAGAAAAATTTTAAAACTCCCACCAGACAGTCTTACTGTTGATGTTAAATGTTTATACATGCTGTCTAAATTGTAATCGAATATCGTCAATTTTGAAAGCAGTGGTCAGCGGATTGAAACTTGAGGCATACTGCACCTTAGCAAAGCACGTTACAATTGGTCCACGGGTAGGGCTATATTTATAACTTGACTATTGAAAACTAGTTACCTATTTTCTTCACTGTGATAATCGCCATCGAATATTGATTACAGTATGCATGATTAGCAATACTCTAGCAATGACTGCAAAGGACACCGCCAGCGGATTTAAACTTGAGGCATCCTGCACTTTAGCTATAAGTGACAATGGGTCCACGAATAGGGTTATCATTGTAACTTGATTACTGAAAATTAGTTACCTATTTTCTTTACTGTGATAATTGTCATCAAATAATGATACAAGTATGCACGATGAACAATACTCGTTAATAATGACTGCTGAAAAAGCCAGCGGGTTTAAACTATGAGTCATCCTGCGTTCTACCTATGTACGTTACAACCTGTCCACGAGTAGGGATATCATTGTAACTTGACTACTGAAAATTAGTTACCTATTTTCTTTACTGTGATAATTGCCATCAAATAATGATACAAGTATGCACGATGAACAATACTCTAATAATGACTGCAAAAGCCAGCAGGTTTGAACTTGAGTCAACCTGCACTCTAGCTATGTACGTTACAACCTGTCCACGAGTAGGGATATCATTGTAACTTGACTACTGAAAATTAGTTACCTATTTTCTTTACTGTGATAATTGCCATCAAATAATGATACAAGTATGCACGATGAACAATACTCTAATAATGACCGCAAAAGACACCGCCAGCAGATTTAAACTTGAGTCCTCCTGCACTCTAGCTATGTACGTTACAACCTGTCCACGAGTAGGGCTATCATTGTAACTTGACTATTGAAAATTAGTTACCTATTTTCTTCACTGGGATAATTGCCATCGAGTAATGATAAAAGTATGTATAATGCACAATACTCTGGATCAAAAATAAGAATGGTGCTTGCTAAGCAGGATGAAACTTGTGATGATTCAGAATCAAAAATATGACATTCAGAATAAAAATAAATGTGATGAATAAAACTCAGATCGAGAGATTATATCGATATGCTTTTACAATTGCGAAATATTCTTTTTTAATCAGTAACTTAGGATTTCGTGTCTAAATATTACTGAATAATTAATAAAACATATAAAGAGTTGGGTTAACAAGAAATTTCTTTCGTTTTTCACCATTTAAAAGCATAACGAAAATCGAAAAAAAAAATTTCCTGCCAATTCAATAGATTTCTTTAATTTAAAAAAAATAAATTTCACAATATACAATATAATGTAGAACGAAATTAAAATTTTCATTTGAAATCTTCTAAGAATAACCATCGAGTGACGAATTTAAAAGAATTGGGAAATGATAAGGTTTTTCCTTAGTATTTTAATTTCTTTACTGAAAAAAATAGAAATATCGGTATTGAAAATATACACCTTTACTAATAGTGGTCATGAAAAAACAGTTTTACAGCTAACATTCAGATTAGCATAATGTAGAGTAAGTAAGTAAAAAGGCAAAAGTAGGCAAGTAAAATGAAGTTTTAAATCTGGTGACATGCGTTGCAGACATTACTTTTAGGAAAGAGGAAACTTCTTAGAGATTGCGGCATCATATATAAGCCTCTTACATCAACAATCAGACTACCTTTGTTGGGAGTTGTTCATCATACGATGAGGCCTTTAGTGGCACATATCAGTTTGTATGCTACGTATGTTTACAGAATATTATAGCTACGTAATGTTATTATGGAGGCCTGATGGTCGAATAACTAGCTCTCTGGTACTAGGTGCTTCAGGTTTCGGATTTATGGTTATGTGGCATGGATGGTTGTAGTGTTTCGAAATCCACTTTAAATCGTTGGTCCTGGTCTAATATTACTATAGAGCGTTCGGCGTAGGATTGACAGCCTTACCTCGTAAAAATAAAATAAAAAAAAACATCTCCTGTCTCTAACCTGCCAGTAAGCAAACGGCCTTGTTCTACAATGGGACTGTTGCGCCAGTGAAGTAGAAGAATGTTATTATGACTAATATTAATTTTAGTTACATCTGAAATAAAAATTCTTCAATAAACATGAATTCCTCCTAGGATCAACGTGATGGAATAAGAGATAATAACTTTTGCATATAGAAGGCTTTAATTAAACACTTACACAGTTTTCTACATAAAGCAGTATCTCATCATGATTAAAATTCCATTTTGCAATCTTAAGCTTGTCAGGCGTCAAGAATCACATTTATATGTGAAGGTTATAATCCTCATTAAATTATAGCTTTAGATGAATGGAAAAAAGATTTCGAGAACATCACTTTTTGCACTGGAAGAAATCTGCAAAAACCGGTTTTTATGTAATTAAGGTGAAAATGGGATTTATTTGTCCCCATGGCGTATCATGCTGTGCCTTACTCATTTCCATTCCTTCAGGGAAGCGGTAAACAAAATATTCTTTTCGAGATGTTGGAATTCTAATCTAGGTAACATTAAGGTTCAAGGACTGCAATTCAAAAACAACATGATCCCAATAATTATTACTTTTATTTTTGGTTACTTTTAAATCAATTTATTGGGAATTCTGTGCTCATTATTTTTTTTAATGAGATTTTTAACAAGAACTTATACTACTGTGTCCATACAAGTAAGGCCTATTTTCAATTTAAAATTCCCGGGGTTTATGGAATTTTTTTTCTTTTTAGGTTGCTGGCACTGTCCTTGACATCTGTGTGAAATTTTGACGTCAAAATATTGATTAGCGTTTGAGTTACGCTTGGTTTTGTGACACGCTAAAACTGATTCCGGCGATTTTTGAAATGTCTGAATTAATTGAGAAAAGAACTTGCATTCCATTTTATTTGCGGAAACGTATAGAATGTTGCAGAAAGCATTCGGTGAGCATTCCTATATCGGAAAGAAATGTTTAGAAGTGGTATAAGCAGTTCAAAGAAGGCAGAGAACGCGTTGAAGACGAAGAGCCCTCTAGTCGACCATAAACCTCAAACGACGAAGCGCACGTCCAAAAAGTTAAAGATTTGGTGCTTGCAAACAGTCGATTTACAATTAGAGACCTTGCTGATTATGTTGGAATTCTGAAAGGACCGGTCAATTCCATTTTGGGCCTCAAACGCGTCAAGTCTCAATTGGTACCGAAAACACAGAATGCGCCAGCTCACTCCGCATTGATTCTTCGTGACTTTTTCGTCAAAAATGACACTCATATCGTTCCACAACCACCGTATTCACATCGTGCGACTTCTGGCTATTCCCTGAACTCAGAGTTGATTGAAGAGATTCAAGTGAATCGCTGTGCGCTTTGAAGGCCATCCCTGCCGATGACTTTTTAGCGTGCATTGAGGATTGGAAAAAAAGTTGGCCTAAGTGCATTGTGTCCAGAGGGGGATTGCTTTGAAGGCGATGAAATAAATTTGGAAAATAAATAAGGAGTTTTTGAAAAAAAAAATAATTGGTCTTACTTTTTGTGCACAGTAGTAAATGATCATTATTACAGTAATCATTTATTCAGCTGATTCATAGTTATCAGTTTGATCATATTAGATTCTTCAATTGAGTCACTATCATCTCTATTATTTCATAAAATTATGATATATTCTATCATTAACGTAGGTTATAAGATACCAATGTTCCTTAAAATAATTTTCTAAATAGCTAGTCAATGTATTCGCAATTTACAATAGTAAATAGCATCATGCGATTGAATTAAATCAAGGAAAAGATTCACCAGATCAAAAGGCTATTTGGTACACTATTGATGCAAATCTATAATTTGTGAAAATTTCTTTTAAACAGATTATTTACTGATATTAATTTTCCAGCTTAATTTATTTTGCATACAATGGATGAATGAAGTACATGCCCTAAAAGCATGCGTAATTTGTGTTTATTTTAGGTAATTTTTTAATCCGAAATTGGGAGGTTGTAATATGCAAATATATTTCATTAATTTTACAACAAAATTATTTCGGAATTAAAATAATCATATAAATACAGTAATTAATAACTGATGATTATTGTAGATTTAAGTGATTATCTTTCTCAGATAGAAATTAATAAAAAACTATTTAACGAAATTAAATTGTCCATGTCAAAAAAATCAAAACAAATTTAATAAAAGCAAATAATTAATGATAAGAAGTGCATTAAAACGACAACTTCTTTTGACGCAAAATATCATATGACAAAAATGTAAGGATTTGGAATCTGATATTTTTAATACAATATGTAGCTAGGTTCACGTCTTTCATTTATTTTTTTATAATATACCTTGAAGAATATATATAACACCGTAATTATCATTATTACTTTAATATAGAGGTAATAGAAAATTATATAATAAAGTAATACACTCAAGAGCCAAAACATTATGACCACCCCTACATTTTGCAATGAACTCGTCTGGATGACGTGGAAGGCACGTGATCAGGTGGAAGTGGTATTTAACTGGTATTAAGTGGTGGTATTAATCCATGCCAAGGCGGGTTGAAGCTGTGTTGCGCGCCAAAGGTGGGCCAACTCGTTATTGACAGGTGGCTATAATGTTTTGGCTCTTGAGTGTATATACACATATAAATAAAGTATTATAAAATAATAATATCTGTAAAATAAAGTAATATATATATATACATTTAAACAATAGAAAGTTTCACAAATCTGCCAACAAAAAATTTTATTTAAAGGAACACAAGGTACAAATATGCTGCAAATTAATTCTTTTACAATTTGGTACAAATGAACTTTACAATATACCTAATATGCATCATAAATTTCATTAATAATATTTTGCAAAGTTTTAAAAATTGCAATGATTTTTAAGGCGAAACTTTTTTTCAAATTGTTGTAGGTACTTATGATACAAACTTTGCATATTTGCATTTTAAAAAAAATATTTTTATTTGAATTTCTTTATAAATATTTGTATTTTAAAATATATTTGAATCATATATATTATATACGAATGCAATCTTTAAAAATATATTAAAATATAAACTTTGCATTAAAATATTTAATACATTTTTGTACTATTCTATATGATCAAAAATTCGATAAACCCATACATTTGTGAGTAAAGTATTTCAAAATAAAAACACATACTTGTAATTACTGGTGATAATGATTTAATTCATATTTAACAAAAGGAATAATAATAAATGTTCAAAACATAAGCCCATCTCTTGTTTATAGAATTAACACAACACAACGGCAAAAACACGTTGCAACATCTTTTGGAAGGACATTTAACATCAAATTGAGTGTTGTTCTGCATATCAATATTGTAAGAGTTATTTACATGTAAAAGCTTTTTAAATAACCCTGTCATTTCCATTGCAGCAGCAATTTTTCTAAACTGCATTAAATTCTTCTCGTTAATTTAGTTGACTTAATTACGTGAAATGAATTTCGCAAAATTCTTAATACACACTAAGTAAGATTAAGTTGTGAAATGATGTTTGATGCAATAGCATTTTTCCTAACGTTATTGGAATTAAAATTAACGTTGCAGGTTGGATACATGGCACTATTTGTAGAAGTTGAATTTCACCTGCAGTTACAAGTATGTTATTTCCTTTATTAAAATATTATTAATAAATTCATTTAATATATCGACTTAGATGGAGCTTGATGACCGAGTGGCTAGCGCTCTGGGGCTCGGTACCATAGGTTTCTGGTTCGAGTCTGAGTCCCGCCGGTGCCATGGATGATTATAGTGGTTCGGAACCCACTTTAAAACCGTAGGTCCCGGTCTAATAGGATCGTAAAGCGTTGTGGGTGTAGTGTTACTCGCGTCCTTAGCATATTTTCAAGCTACAGGTACCCCCTGGGTAGTGCCAAATAAGTAACAGCAATGCAGTCCTTGCTTATGGCATAAAGATAAACTATATCTGTATCGCCAGCTGCATTAGAACAACAACAACAACATATCGATTTAGATAAAACTGCGTAATAAACAAAATATTCCCCCATTAAAATAGATTGAATGTAAAAAAAAATAATGCAATTAAATAATAATAAATATCATTGGCGCAACAGCCCCATGGTGGGCCCAAGGCATACTGGCAGATTTCGAAACATTTTTTTCTTTCTAATGCAGCTGGCAAACACAGACACCTTGGTGTTGGATGCCTTAAGGCAAGGGCTGCGCAGACGAACTCACTTTGCATTACCCAAGGGGCGCGTGTAACTTGAAGATAAGCCACGGACGCGGAGTAACAATGCCCCCGCAACGCTCTACGATCTTATTAGACCGGGACCTACTTTTTAAAGTGGATTCCGAACCACTACAAACAACCATGGCACCGCCGGGACTCGAACCCGAAACCTGTGGTACCGAGCGCCAGAGCGCTAGCCACTCGGCCATTCAGGCCCGATTTCGAAACATGAGTTTATTTTTTTTTTTTATTTACGGAGTAGGTTTTTCATTCCTGCGTCCAATGCTCTACAGTCATATTAGACCGGGGTCCAACTGTTTAAAGTGGATTCTGAACGACTACAAACAACCATGGCACCGAGCGCCAGAACGCTAGTCACTCGGCCATCAGACCCCAAATAATAGTAATAATAATAATAATAATAATAATACAAATACAAAAAAATATTCTTAATGCAAATGGTCTGTTAAAATATAAAAATATTATATCCAAGTTGATTATTCAAAAATAGAATTTAACTATGCTAAGTACGGAAAAAAAAATTGTATCCCAGTCATTTATATCTCAAATATTTGAACCATCTCAAACGGTATTCTTAATACGAGAAAATCAAGAAATCTTAAGAATTATTATTTTTTTTCTAATGCAGCTGGCAAACACTTAGACAGCTTGATCTTGGCGTCTTAAGGCAAGCGCTGCACACACGTTACTCACTTTGCATTACCTAGGGGGCGCGTGTAACTTGAAGATAAGCCACGGACGCGGAGTAACAATACCCCCGCAACACTCTATTATCATAATAGACCGGGACCTACGGTTTAAAGTGGATTCGAACCACTACAAACATCCATGGCGCCGCCGGGACTCGAACCCGAAACCTGTGGAACCGAGCGCCAGAGCATTCCCAACTCTTACTTAAAATACTTTAAAAGATCTTGAATTATTTTTAAATAATAACGTTTTATTTTTTAACTTGTTAAGTTGTTTAGTTGCATTAGTTGTTTTACTAGTTTGTTTTTCAATTAGTCCATCGTATTTCAATTTGTACTATTAGTTCACACTCTCCTATATATATCTTGTTCAAATTTTCAATCGTTAATAAAATACTTTTTATTCAAATTCATTTTTTAAACTTGTAGTGGATGACACTTGATGTTAATACAGTTTTTCGAATATTAATTCGCTAATAAAATTAAATTAATTAATGTTAGTTTTATACGGGAGAAAAATATTTATCTTATATAAGATATTTAGCATGATATAAATTTAGGAATAAATACCGTCAGTGGCGAAGCGTGTAGATCGCTGGAAAAAATGTCTTTTTCAGATTCTTTTTTCTTTCTGGGTTCTAGTCTGAGTCAAGGAGGAACAAACTGGAAAATGAAACATGTAAATAAATTAGTGAGAGAGATGGAAAGTGTGTATGTGAGAGAGAGATAAAATTTTTTCTAACTTAAAAAATGAATGAAAATTATTTATAAAGGACTTTGTGCAATATAGCGAAAAAAAGTAGGCATTGACTTTAAAATTGTTTTTTAAATTACTTGTTTTTAGTTAATAGTATGTGTGCATGTGTGTGGGGGGAGGGATAATGTCCCTTATCATAGCTTTTCAATGTCCTTTTAAATAATAAAATTGCATTGTTAAAATATTTACAAGGAAAACGTATTGGTTGATTATTTAAAAGGCCATTTTTATTATTAAATCAATCTGATTTTCTTTTTCTGTTTAGCCATTCTTTAAGAGTGGCTAGATAGATCAAAAGATTCAAAAACAGCAATTTTGCTTCAAAAAATTCAAATTCTGATTAGGAAATAGGAAATAAAAACCTTTTGATTGTATCTAATGCACTTAAAATAAAAACCAGGATAATTTAATATTTTGAAAGAATTACTTTTATAAGGAAAAAAAAAAAAAAAGATTTATTAATTTAGTTGATGTTACAGTAAGTTAAACAATATTAGTTCTACAAAATAAGATATTTTAATTCAGGTTTAAAAATTTAATGAATAACCAAATATGTATCACTTATTAGATTTATTCGTGATCTAATATAATATTTAGTATAAAATAATAATTCAAAACTATTATAGTTAATATTTTCAATTGACCCTGTAATTTCTATATTATACATGAAAACTAACAAATCAGCATATTGTCAACTGTAACGTACATAAATATGAACAAAGCATTTTTTTTTTTAAATGAACACTTATAAATTAGCAAAATGATTTTGAAAAACACACACACATATATATATATATATAGTGTGTGGGAATGACTGAGTGTCTCTCTGTGTGTGTGGGTGTGGGTGTGGGTGTGTGTGTGTCTCTGTGTGTGTGTGTGTGTGTTTGTGTGTCTCTGTGTGTGTGTGAGTGTGTGTGAATGACTGAGTGTCTCTGTGTGTGTGTGGGTGGGTGGGTGTGTGTGTTTATGTGTCTCTGTGTGTGTGTGTGTGTGTGTGAGTGTGTGTGAATGACTGAGTGTCTCTGTGTGTGTGTGTGTGTGTGTGTGTGTGTGTGTGTGAGTGTGTGTGAATGACTGAGTGTCTCTGTGTGTGTGAGGGTGTGTGAATGACTGAGTGTCTCTGTGTGTGTGAGTGTGTGTGAATGAAAAATGAAGTGTCTGTGTGTGTGTTTGTGTGTGAGTGTGTGTGAATGACTGAGTGTCTCTGTGTGTGTGCAGCACGGTAGCCTTTGCAAGTTGTAGTAGTAAACTCTATTTTAAGAAATTGAAAAGAAAAGCAGGAGTAAGTCTTTCTACAGTAAAAAAAAAAAGCAGCGTAAGTCTTTCTACTTAATTTATTATTAATAATAATTAAGATATTTAAAGAGTTGGGAACCAACTCTGAAAAGGACTGAAAGTCATGTGTACTAGCTTTGAAAGTTTCCAATCATCTGCATCAGAGCGAACAAAATTATATACACATCACTAAAAATGGTCTGGTTAATATTTTACATAGCATAGAGTTGAGTGCCATAAGCAAGTGACGAAAACACGTAGAAGAAATGAATTCGCCAACTTCCGGGTTCTTTTTAGTTGTTCACAAATGTTGTTAAGTTGTCGGAGGTTCAAAATAAATAATCTCTCTTTAATTCATGACTATTTTATTACACATACTAGGAAAATTAAAACTTTGTACAATATTTACAAATTAATAGTAATTCCACACATTCTAATCCCTAATGCCATAAAACTTAATTTCTCTCAAAAAACCTCTCACACTTCTAAGATTACCTCTCCTCTCTCTCTCTTGCTATCCAAACACGCTCTCAAACTCGCACTTCTTTCGCCCAATTAACTTGACGTCGCAGCGCCCTCTAACGATCATTCATTCATCTTTTTTTCCACAAAGGTAGCAATAAACTATAGTAGTATGGAAGTTACAAGTGGCTGTTAATGAAATATGTAGAACTAAGGATGATAATCGAATTTGTTAGTTATAAGTCAGGAATTGAGAAAGAATGTTGATCGGAGATTGTTGCAGAAAGATATGTTGCTTTTAAAACAAAGATTATGAAAACAGTAATGGAAATCTTACTAAAGAAATTGTTTTTGAGGAATGCAATGTCTGATTTCCATCGTATTACTTTCAGTTCTTTATAAGGCTTTAAATATACTTAATGTAGTGAGAAGAGCAAGTACAAATTTTTTTCATCTAAAAAAATATTATTTTACCAAAAAAATATATAAGGATGTATTGATTTTTTTCGTTTAAAATAGTTTTTTTTTTTACTTTCATTGATACTAGGAAACATATAAATTTCAGGTATAGAATTGAGAACTACTCATCCAATTATGTACTGTTCTCCATTCTACGAAATTAAAATCGTATTGTTGTATTCACAGCTTTTAAAAATTTTAACACAAAAATGCATTTAGTTAAAATGTATAAAAATGATTTTCTTTTCCTATCTTTACAACTGCTTCTCTTTAAACCGCTACTGTCATGCAACACCATAAATGGTAGCCACAGTCTACAGGAGTGCTGTCATTAAATTGTTGCTCCCGTATAAGCAGTTGTCTTGATACTTCACTATATAAGGGATATTTTAATAGAGATATATACACTCAAGAGCCAAACATTATGACCACCCCTACATTTTGCAAGAACTCGCCTGGATGACGTGGGAGGCACGTGATCAGGTGGAAGTGGTATTTAACTGGTATTAAGTGGTGGTATTAATCCATGCCAAGGTGGGTTGAAGCTGTATTGCGCCAAAGGTGGGCCAACTCGTTATTGACAGGTGGTCATAATGTTTTGGCTCTTGAGTGTGTATATATATATATATATATAATAACCTAGTTTAAATAACATCAAATCACCATCATCATACTTTATCAGAAAAATAAATGGTGCAATGAAATTTTCAAATAAAGGACCAATTTTTGTTTATAAAAAATATTCGTAAATGTAAAAACTTTTTTTCAGAGGCTTGAGGGTAGTTTAACGATGATCAAATGCATTAAATTTTTTAATAACTTCATAGAGGGGCTTGATGGCCGAATGATAGCGCTCTGGCGATCGGTGCCAGAGGTTGCGGGTTCGAGTCCCGTCGGTGCCATAGATGTTTGTAGTGGTTCGGAATCCACTTTAAACCGTTGATGAGCGTTCGGCTTAGAGCTGACAATCCTACCCCGCATTAAAAAAATCATCTCTCGTCTCGTAATCTGCCGGGAGGCCGGATGACCTTGGCCCACAATGGGCAAATTACGATGATGATAATCTCATAGGAGTCAATTGTATTTTATTTCATGCCAATTTATGAAAAACTTTTCTATGAAGGTATGCATTTTTTTATTTATCATTGAAAAGGAATTACCATGAAAAATTTTATTTTTAGAAAAATATAAAATAATTCATTATAGAAGTTACATAATTACATTATCAAAAAAAAATGGAACTTCCGAACTCTTGTGAATTTTTTGTTTTTTATTACAATAATTCTCGATTTACACCAATTCACAAGAAGGAAATTATTATTCTATATATTACAATTAGAAAATTGATCAATTGTAGTGTAGCCGCCGATTCAAGATGACGGAGAAAAATTAAAATGTTCGTTCAATGCATCATTAAAATGATGATTAACAACTCAGCTATCACCAACTCAGCCATTGCTGTAACTCAAGCTTTTAACATTCATATGCCAGTTACGTGATTTGAAAGCAGGTTTTAGAAAATGAGGAGAACTAATAGTGATTGTGACAGCATTTGTAAGTGGCTCACATAGGCTAACAGGTTGTCTGAGGAATGTATTTAAATCTTATCTAACATAACGCTAAAATACAAATTATCCTAATAATAACTATCAGTGATTCTTCCTGGTACATTATATTGGGCAAGAAATAATTGATGTTATAAAAGTCAGGCATATCCATAAAAAAGTAGTTCGAGAATATAAAATTTTGCCTATTTAATGTCGATGAATTTTTTTGCAAAACAAATTTCATAGAAAAGTAAATTTTAAACCCTAAATATTAATCCTACATTATTCAATTTTTACTAAAATTATTTCGTAAATGTCAGCGAAACGTCCTTTATTTTGTAGCAGGAAAGAGTGCTCAACATTTAAATCAACATAATAAAACAATTATAATGAGTAAATAATCAGTCAAAAACAATCATGACAAACAGGTTTTTTATTTTTCCTACCTGTTGCAAGCACTTTTTTTTTTTATAAGCGGTCGCATAGGTAGTGTGTTATGAAGAACAGATATAATGATTAGCGATTTTTAATGTTTGCTATCTGATCAAAAATGAAGTTTAAATTTATAACTTGTCAACAGATGTGCGTTTGTTAAGTTTCGAATATGGAATTAGGTAACGACGTTTCAACTTTTCGCCGTACTTATAAAACTGTCTTTGCTGTATTTCGCCTAATTTTTCAAGGAATTTTCAATGGAATTATTAAGACTTTTTTATTTTGGAAACATGTTAAACCGGAGGGCAAAGCAGTTTTTATAACAGGTAAGTTTCATTTACAATATTATTACAGTAGTTATTTTTATTTCTTTATTTTTGGAAAGTAGTGTTCTTAATTTTTTTGTTCTTAGAAAAATTATTTTATTTGTGTAACACTTATTTATGTTATTTTTAGTTTGGTATAATTTGCTATTTAATTTTAAAAAATATTAATTAAAAAGGCTCCGCGAAGAAAAATTTTAAAAAAATCATTTATCATGACTAAATGGCTTAAAAAGATTCATTTGTTTATTTCTTTTAAAAATATTTATTATTGTATTCATTCATTTATATTCGTTAGCCATTCATTTAAAAATATATCATATTCATTCATTTATATTCGTTTGTCATACATTTAAAAATATATCATATTCGTTCATTTATATTTATTTGTTATTCATTAAAAAATATTTATTGTCATATTCATTCATTTATATTGATTTGTCATTCATTTAAAATATTTATTATCATATTCATTTATTTATATTTGTTTATCATTCATTTAAAAAAATATTTATTATCGTATTCATTCATTTATATTCATTTGTCATTCATTTAAAATATTTATTATCATATTAATTTATTTATATTTGTTTGTCATTCATTTGAAAAAATATTTATTATCGTCGTATTCATTCATTTATATTCATTTGTCATTCATTTAAAAATATTTATTATCATATTCATTTATTTATATTCGTTTGTCATTCATTTAAAAATATATCATATTCGTTGATTTATATTTATTTGTTATTCATTTAAAAAATATTTATTATCATATTCATTCATTTATATTCATTTGTCATTCATTTAAAATATTTATTATCATATTCATTTATTTATATTTGTTTGTCATTCATTTAAAAAAATATTTATTATCGTATTCATTCATTTATATTCATTTGTCGTTCATTTAAAAATATTTATCATCATTTATTATTATATTCATTTGTTTTTCATGTATAAAATCTTTAAAAAGCATTTCTTTTTTTTTCTAAAAATTAAACGTTATGTCTAATAAGAAATCCTTTAGAAATTATTTATGCATTACGAATTTCAAAAGGTTAGCCTTTTGGATGTTGGAGGAATGTCTTAGGGATTTCAAAAAAGGTTCGAAAAATATATAAGTATATCGGTTCTACTTATTTTATTTAATCATATTAATTTCATTTATTTAATTATTAAATAATTATTTTATTATTATTATTTACTAATAATCAATTTTATTTTATCATATTTATTTGTTATTTTTAGTTTTTACTTCAAGTTTGTTATCTGATTAAAAAAATAATTAAAGGCTTCAAAAAAAAAAAATTCATTTATTATGATTAAATGGCTTCATTTTTTTTTATTTATTTAAAAAAAAGGCTATAATCTTATTCATTAGTTTTTAATAATTTGTCATTCATTTAAAAATATTTATTATTATTATTATATTCATTTGTGTTTCATGTATAAAAACTCTAAAAAGAACATTTCTTTTATTTTCTACAAATTAATGGTTATGTTTAATAAAAAAACTCTCGAAATTATTTATACCTTAAGAATTTTAAAAGATAGGTTATTATGTCTTGTGTATTTTAAACAATTGACATTTTTACCTATGGATTAAAAATTTCAAAAAAAAGGTTCAAAAGCCGAAAACACTGGTCATATTTTTTGATATGGAAATAAAATTGGAACTACCAACAGCATATTGAGCTGATAAATACATCATACTTTCATACTTTCACAAATAAACAAGTAATATATAAAAAAAAAAAATTTTTAAGTCAATTCCTACTTTTTTCACTATTTCACTTATTGCTTTTTTTTTTTCCCTTTATAAATAATTTTCATTCATTTTTTAAGTTTATCTGGCTCCATCTATTGGTAGATACATGCAACTTAAATCTAAAAAAAAAACTAAAATTAATTCAATTTAATGAATTAATTAATAATTGAAAAAACTGTATTAACATCAAGTGTCATCCACTACAAGTTCAAAAAAGTGTATTTGAATTTGAGTAGATGAATAAAAAGTATTTTATGAAAGATTAAAAATATGAACAAGATATATATATAGGGAGAGTGTGAAGTAATAAAAGGAATTGAATAAAATGTTTGACGTTCCTGCTTCAAAGAATGAAAATAGTATTCAAAAAGATTTCGTTTACTGATTTAACGAGTAGTAAATGTAAATATTTTGCATGTTTGTGATAGTAGTCTAAACTTATAATATTCTGCCTTTTGATCTTTTCATTCTTTTTCACCAAGGAAAATTTTTGTTGCAACTCCTTTATTCTTTTTAATCATCAAGGTTTATTTGTAGTAGAAATTTTAATTAATATTTTTATTATAAATTAAGCTAAATAATAAGCAAATTTACTATGACAAATAAATCTTAATGGTTAAAAAGTATTCTTAACCATTAAGATTTATTTGTCATAGTAATTTTTTAATTTTTTAAAAATATTAATTATTCTATTAAAAATATTAATTATTATATTAAAAATATTAATTAATTATATTAAAAATATTAATTAATGTTTATTTTAGTAATATTTATATTCTGAATACTTGCTAAGTTACGTTTTCTTACATTTTTACTTATTCAAATGACCTTCGGCTACTTTGAGCATCTGACACAGCTTCTTCAGTTAATATTATTATTACTGATTATTCTAAAATTTTCTTACATTATTAAAATATGTATTTGTTTTCAATTAATGTAAGCAACTATTAAATTATTTTATTTACTAACATTTTGGGATCAATTAATACTGTGTGATTTTGGCTGTGATTGTGATCTTTCTTCATTTTGATGATTTTTTTATCATTAAATATCCAGTATTCCTGTGAAAAATAACTAATTTTGTTTAAAATAAAGCATTAAAAAATATTTGTTATTTCAGTAAATAACTTTTGAAATTAAAAAGAAATGGGTTCGTATTTTTTTTTTCAACATAAAAAAAAAAATGTTAAAGAAACATATGCATGCCTAAAGTTTAACACTTTAGTTATTAATTAAAATTTTTTTTTTTAAATTTAACATTGGAAATGTAAATATATGTTTTTAACAATTAATTTTTTAAATATAGTGCAGTAATTAATAAAAGGTCCTGATGACTGACTAACTAGCTCTCTGGCGCTCGATGTCACACTAGAAGGTTTCGGATTCAGTACCGGCGGTGTTTGTAGTGGCTCGGAATCCCCCCTTAGCCCGTAGGTCCCGATCTAACATGACTATAGATCGTAGAGCTGATAAATCTACCCCGCAAAAAGAAAACACCTCATATTTTGAAATCTGCCAGTATGCAGTCGGCCTTCTTCCACCAAAGGGTTGTTGTGCCAATGAAGAAGATTAATAATTCGAAAGTATATTCTTCTCAAATTCAAAATTTACTAAAATTTTGAAGTAATGACTTTGTATTTAATCAATTAAATAAATTTACACACCGTATCCTATATTTAAAACAATTTACAGTTCTTTTAAATTTATTATCTAAATAAGACCTCACTGAAGAATTACTAAAAAACATTTGCTAACTATTATGGATATTTAACTTAAGCAACATTATGACGATTTTTAAGAAAATTAAAAATCTTGATATTTAGAACACTTTATTCGAAAAGAAAATTAAAATTTATATTTTAAATTAATGTTTTCAAGAAAATTAAAAACAGCAAAATTTGAATACATAAACTTCAAGGGATTTTCAAATTATTTCATCCTTTTTTCTCTCCCAAGCACCACTATGTAAGATTAATTTTTTGTATTTCCTGACTGTGTTACAATGCACTGAATAAAGTGCAATTTGCCTGTCTTTTCTGACCATAATAAGCATTTTCGTCATTGAACCATTTAATGGCAGTCAAGTGTTGCTTTTGAAAATGAAATATTACTTAAATAAAATACAGACACAATTTTTTACTTTTATTTTTGGCATATTTAATAGATTTCAATAAGGGTTGTAGAGGCATCAACGTCTTTCAATAAAGGAAACTCCAATGATTCTAATAAAATTGGATTATTATTTCCTCATTGGAGAAAAAAAAAGCACTTAAACTTTCATTGAAGTTTTTATTTATTTTATTATTTTTATTTTTGTTCAGATAATTAAATTCCTTAAACTTTCGCTACTGAAATTTGTATTTTAATATTTTAAAGTATTATTTTAATAAAGCAAAAACAAGTAATATAAAAAAAAAAAAAAAATTTTAAGTCAATTCCTACTTTTTTCACTATATTGCAGAAGTCCTTTATAAATAAGTTTCATTCATTTTTTAAGTTTATCTGGCGCCATCTATTGGTAGATATATGCAACTTAAATCTAAAAAAAAACTAAAATTAATTAATTAAATTTAATTACTGAATTAATATTTGAAAAAACTGTATTAACATCAAGCGTCATCCACCTACAAGCTCAAAAAAAAAGTGTATTTGAACTTGAGTGGATGAATAAAAAAGTATTTTATTAACGATTAAAATTTGAACAAGATATATATATAGGGAGAGTGTGAGCAGGAATTGAATGAAATTATCTTAAATAATTTAATACATCGCGAGTAATAACTTAATCAATTAATTATACTCAATTAGATTATAAACTATTCAAATATATTATGCTAATTTAAAATTAAATAAATTATGCTAATCAATGTATATTTTTCAATATGTTATGCTAATTTTCAGGCTTGAGCAATGTCCTCTTAATATTTTTGTATAGTTTTAAATATGTCGATTAGATAACATCAAATGTCCTATGTTTGCATGTGGAAAATCATTCTTATTTAGAGAGCGTTTATTTTATCATTTGGAAATGATTTTTAATTGTGATCAAGTTAAAAAAATCAAAAATTGCAATGAATTCGAGATAAGTGAAGCTTTTTAATAAATGCAAAGCAATGCCATTTTGCTATACACAAAATTTCTATTAAGAATGAATTTTATTTAAGTTTAATACAGCTAATATAAAAAAACATATCTTAAAAAATTACTTTAAAACAGTGAAATTATGGGACCTTAACTTATATTACGCTACAGAGCATAAATTTAATCTAACTCGTATTTTTTGCAATTCCTATATAACGTATTTTTACGATAATATATATATTCGAAATATCTTTTAGAAACCCTATATATCATATTTTTAGGAAAATATATATATTCAAAATATAATTTTGGAATCATTATATATATCGTATTTTTAGGATAATATATATTCAAAATATAATTTCAGAATCCCTGTATCATATTTTAGGATAATATATATATTTCAGTAATCTTTTCGAATCCTTGTATGTCATATTTTTAGGATAATATATACATTTGAAATATCTTTTTAGGATATCATATTTTAGGAAAATATATATATTCGAAATATCATTTCAGAATCACTATATCATATTTTTAGAATAATATATATATATATTCAAAATATAATTTCAGAATCCCTGTATTATATTTTTAGGATAATATATATATTTGAAGTAACTTTTAGAATCCTTGTGTGTTATATTTTTGTATATCGAAATATCTTTTTTTTAGAAGGATATATATTATTTTTAGATAATATATATATATATTTTTAGGATAATATTTTTTTAGGGAATATTATTTTTTAATATATATATTCGAAGTAATTTTTAAATTTATTTTTAGGATAATATATTATAAATATATAACGAAATATTTTTTTTAAATTCCTGTAAATTTGAGTATCAATTTAATGATTATCATTGTATTATATTGATATCAATTGATATCAATATATTGATCATATATCATATATTGTTTAATTATAATCAAGTTATATTTATGCACATTGTTTAATTCTTATTTCAATTTTAGATGAAAATAATCAACTAAAAATTGTATACAAAATTTGTCATAGTTTGTTTGACATTAAAGATAATATAAAAAAGTATTTTATTATCAAATGTTTTTCATAAGTTAGCCAATTTATAATTTGTTTTTTGGCAAATTTATAATCATTTATACAGGCTGTCCTTTACTATCAACAACCTTTAAAGAAACGGAAGGGAGAGTTAGTATAAAACATTACTTTTCTCTTCATCTTGCATTAATCAACCGACGCAGATAGATACCGATGCATTGAAATTCAACTTCTTCAACATATTCAATGATTTCTTTCTTTATTCTTTCAAAGAGATCTGATGAGTGCTAAAATTTCATGAAGTTGTAATAATTTTTTAAATTTCAGGCCGTCAGTTTTGTTACTATTAAAAACAGTCTGTTAGCAGTGTAACTATTTTGCAAGAAATGTGTAGAATTTCACGAAAAGCAAAGTACCGATAAAAATAACTTATTGCTAAGGCTAAGATAATTTAAATCCAGTGTTTTTTATTTGGCAGTTATTCTGATTTTTTTATAAGATAAACATCATTGCTTACAATATTATACATTAAAAATTGTCAAAAAGCAAAATTAATTATATTAATACATGATACAATCAATTATAATAAGACATCAGGCATGTTCTGTACAGTATTTTTGTTCTGTATAATATTTTTTAGACATATTCTGAACAGTATATTTTTTGTATTCTGTATATACATTCTGTACTATAGAAGGAATAATTTTTCAATTTTCAGAAATAAATAAAATTTTTATTCTTCAAATTTATGTTTTTTAACTTTATGTTTTACAAGAAAGATGACTTAATTGTTTTTTCAGAATGGAATGGATTTTACCTGCATAATAATATAATTTTTGTGTACATAAAATTTATAAATATAGATTTAGAATTATTTTTATATTTTGAAGCTCAAAAACTCAAGTTCATGACATTCAGAGTGAAAAGAAATATTACAAGGAAAAATATTCTATACAAAAAAAAGTATAAATTAAATTGTGCATTTGAAAAGAACCATTAAAGTATGTGTCTACCCCTTTTCAAAAGACCACGAAGAAATAGAGGGAGTACCACTTAATGCTACACAATGCAATGGTCTTAATGCATCTTAATACAATGCACATGCAATAATCTTAATCCGACTCTAGTCAATGCTGCACAATGCAATGGTCTTAATGCATCTTAATACAATGGACATGCAATAATCTTAATCCGACTCTAGTCAATGCCACACAATGCAATGGTCTTAATGCATCTTAATACAATGCACATGCAATAATCTTAATCCAACTCTAGTCAATGCTGCACAATGCAATAGTCTTAATCCATTTCTAGTCAATACTGTATAATTCAATATGATAATGCATAGGTGCCTAGAAGTTTCTCAAGTGTCTTGCGCCATTTCAATTGTTCCGTAATTGCTGTAATTCGACTCATCTTCGTAACATAACTCGTCTCCCCAGATCATTCTATCAATTTTCAATCAGTGACCAATTTGAGGATCGGGTGAACTGAGGAAGTGTGTCAATATTGACGAGATGGTCCAGGTATATTCTTGCTGTGTCTGGCCAAACCTTATTTTGTTGGATAATATCATGCTATAAGAAGCAACACATGTGGTTGAAGGATGTTACGAATGTACAGCTGGGCTACATGGTGTCATGGATCAGTACTAGAGAAGGTTCAATATCATATACAATGGCATCTCAAACCCTCATCCTTACTGTTTAAAAAAAAAATACGTACTAGATATTTATTATAAATAAAAAGCAATATACACAAACAGTCTGGGATTTGATGGCTGAGTGGCTAGTTATCTGACGCTCGGTACCACAAGTTTCAGGTCCGATTCCCGGCGGTGCCAAGGATGCCTATAGTGACACTTTAAACCCTAGACACTGGTCTAATATGATCGTAGAGAGTTGTGGAGGTAGTGTTACTCTCGTCTGTAGCATGTCTTCAAACTACCCGCGCCCCCTGGATAGTGCTAAATGAGTAACAGCGGTGCAGCCCTTGCTTATGGTATAAAGATTAACTGTCTCTGTATTACCAGCTGCATTAGAACAACAACAACACAAACAGTATCAAGATGTATAATTGCAACTTGGACAAGAAATTACTTGTTTTATAAAATTTTGTTTTTTATTATTGATAATCTTAAATTTAATACAAAAAATATGCCATTGTAAAATTGCCATTGCTTAACAATAATATTTATAAAACAAGTAATGTAAAAAAAAAATTTGAAAGTCAATTCCTATTTATTTTTTTTTTTTTTCGCTATATTGCAGAAATTCCTTTATAAATAATTTTCATTCATTTTTTTTAAGTTATAAAAAATTCTCTCTCTCTCTCTCTCTCACACACGCACTTTCCCTCTCTCACTAATTTATTCACATGTTTCATTTTCCATTTTGTTCTCTCCTTGACTCAGATTAGAATTCAGAATGAAAAAAGAATCAGAAAAAGACATTTTTTTTTCCAGCTATCTACACGCTTTGCCACTGATTGTATTTATTCCTAAATTTATATCCTGCTAAATATCTTATATAAGACAAACATTTTTCTCCCATATAAAACTAAAATTAATTAATTAAATTTAAATAATGAATTAATATTTGAAAAACTGTTAACAGTGCCATCGCTACAAGTTAAAAAAAATGTATTTGAACTTGTGGAGGAAAAGTATTTTATTAGCGATTGAAAATTTGAACAAGATATACAAATCTATATAGGAGAGTGTGAACTAATAGTAGGCATTGAATAAGTATGAATCTTCTATAAGATTTAACCACGCAGCAAATATAACAAGCATGAGTGTATCCCCCATCGTCTGGCGTAGCAGAATTATGACATCATCATATCAGTTTTATTACTTTCTTTATTATTGGCTTTTTGTTTGTAAGAAATTGTATAAAGAAACTTGAATAAAAGGTAAGATTGCTTTTGCGAATGTTTAGGATAATTATCTTATTTTTTAAATTAAAAATAATAATACCGTAAATAAAAATTATTACTTGGTTGGTAGGAAATAATGACAACTAACATATTATGACATTTCAGTCACAGAATAATCTGATATCATATTAGCACGTCAGTTTCATTATGATTTCATTCATTTTCTCATTTATAAAAAAAACTTTAAATGTCGTTTTATACTTATTAATTAGAGATTTCCTCTCCAGAATGTCTTCTTCATTGAAGAATTATTCCAGAATATCTTCTTCATTGAAGTTAGTAAAATAATAACGTGAATTTTGGATGATTACCTTTTTTTTTTTTTTTTTTTTTAAAAGGATGCGACAGTGGGTTTGGGAATGCGACCGCAAGAAAGCTGGATGCCAAAGGATTCCACGTGTTTGCTGCCTGTCTTTTTCCTTTAGGTCCTGGCGCTGCACAACTCAACCAGGAAACCTCAGAACGTCTGAAAATTGTAGGACTCGATGTGACCAGTGAAGAAAGTGTACTGAAAGCACTAGAGTTCGTCAAGAACAACTTGGGACATTGCAGTACGTTACAGAATAGAAATCAATTTTTTTGGTCTTAAACTATTTTAAGTATAATAAATTTCTTTTTTCAGGTATTAATTTAAACTTAAGAATATTTTTCATTTTAGGCCCATATTTTTATATTTGACAAAACTTAGTTAGAAAATGATGTGGAAAATTTTAAGAGGCGGAAATATATACTAAAACTAACAATATTCATTATAAAATACTTGATTAAAATGGGTGACATTTACATTCATCAATCATATTTGAATCACTAGAATGATACTTGCATGCATCTTGTTCTTTACTTGGTAACTCACAACAGAAAAATCTTGGTTAACGTTATAAATTAATGGTGTATTTTAACGCTCTTTTTTTTTATGTGATGAGCTTTTTTTTATGTATATACATGAATACTATTCATAAAAATTACTGACAGTAATTTTGCATTAGAACATAGAATACGTTTATTTGAGTCCTACCACGAGAAATGATTTAAAATATTGAGTTATACTTATTATTTTTAAATGTTGCACATAATTTTATTTTACGTACAGAAATAAAAGTTCTAATTCAGTACACATACAAAAATAATTGATTAATACTTGAAAGACGTTAAATGGACATAAGGTGTACCAAAATAGAAAGAAAGATACAGAGCTTTTTAATTTCTACCATAATCGAGTAACAGCTAAGAATTATTTTTAGGATACAAAATCAATTCTGGAATTTGCCAAAACAGGACACTAAAAAATTGGAAAAACTTTGGCAAAAAAAAAATTCTTTTACTTTTAATTTAAGTGACTGGCCATTATTATTATTATTAGAATTGGAGCCACTACATTCTTCAAAAATTCGTTTTATTAAAAAATAAATTAGTTAGTTTATTGGTTGTAATGTAAACAAATTAATTATTTTTTACATTATAGCATTGAATTTATAATCAAATATGTCTTTTAAATTCTGCTTAACCAAAAAAAAATGATTACTTTAAAATCCATACATCTTAAAAACACAAATAGTGATGTAATATATTAAATAATAATGTTAATATAATTGATGAATTAGAACCACTAGAAATCGAAGAAAACATATTTTATATTTTTTTTATAAAATATTATCGCAATCTATCAATCTAGATTGCGATAATATATTGCGACTAGAGCAAGCTCATTTGCAAAATAATTACTGTCATACGTATCTATAATTTCTTTAACCAAAAGCAATTAAAAAATTAAAAAATACAAAAACATGAACTATAAATAAATATATAATAACAATGAAGGGATAGAAATGTTCAATATAACTTAAGTTGAAATAAATGTTATAAGTTTCATGTAGAGTGCGGAAGTTGAATTTTACTGTAGGTAAATGTAGCTCAACTCTGGTAAAAAAATTTAAAAAATAATAAATAGCAGTAATATAAAGTAAAACAAAGATAAGACTACTTAAAATATAGTGTCAAAAATAGGTGTGTAAAAGATTATGGAAGGGAACATAATATTCATATTTGTTTTAATAATTAAATTTCTATATATATATATATATATATACACTCAAGACACTCAAGAAAAAAAAAATATGACCACCCCTACATTTTGCAATGAACTCGCCTAGAGGACGTGGAAGGCATGTGATCAGGGGAAGTGGTATTTAATTGGTATTAATCCATGACAAGGCGGGTTGAAGCTGTGTTGCGCGCCAAAAGTGGCCAACTCGTTATTGACAGGTGGTCATAATGTTTTGGCTCTTGAGTGTATATATATATATATATATATAAAGAAAATTTATAATGTTTCAGTGAAAAAAAGAATGGTTTTTAAAATTTGATACTGGATTTCACTGTGAATTTTTTTTTTTTTTTTTTTTTTTAATTTCTATAGTGTTTCATACATAAAAAAACAGTATGTTCAGAATTTTCAAACCGGATTTTTAAACTTTTCCATTTATTGAAAATTCTGGATAGCTAAACGATAATTAACGATTTGAATAACAATATAACATTTCATTTTAACAGTCATATGGGCTATAATCAACAATGCTGGTGTCTACAAAGGCCTGTCTGTCGAATTTTCGACTCTTCAAGAATTTAGAGATTGCGTGGAAGTCAATGCATTTGGTCCCATAAGAGTTACAAAGGCTTTCCTGCCTTTGATTAGAAAAAGTAAAGGCAGAGTGGTGAACGTCACCAGTATGGGTGGTATGTATTGAAAAACATTTTTTTTTTTAATTTGTGTGGTATATCAGTTAATTCAGCAAACATGGTATATTGTCAGCATTTTTCAAAATGCTTGTATTTGAAGTAGTAAGTATTATATATATTCAAATATTAACCTAAACGTAAAATAAAAGTGATTCATGTATGCTAAAGACGAAAAAAGAAAGTCTAAAAGAAGAAAAAAAATCCTGTAACGTTCATTATTTAAAATATTCTGTTATTATTTCTGGTGTACATTTTGGTACATTTCCGTTAGTCGGGTGCAAATTTCGTCAACCATCAACATTATCTTTTCGTTTTGGCGACAGCAAATATAAATAAATTATAAACAACTTATAAAATAAACAAACAGTGTTATAAACAACTTTAAAAAAACAATAACTCTTTCTTATAAAACGACTAATTCATTTCTTTTAAAATTTTTTTTTTTCATAATCTTCAAAAAATATAAACTAAAAAATAAAAACGTGTTGTTATTGTTGTCGTGTCCTCTGAAGAATATAAGAAAATCAAATATCGTAGTGATTCCGAATAGTATTGGTTATGTTGATTGCCAGATCGGCGTATAAATTCTCTTCCGATGGATGATCCAGACAATGCAATAGCTGAGAAATCTAAAACATGATGAGGAGTGAGTTTGACATCAAGGCAGTTGCCCCATTTTTAGTATTTTTTAACGCCATCAGCAGAAATTTTTCATATTTTGGTGGTGCTTCATCCTTAATCTTTGAAAGTAGCAGCTGTATTTCTATTGGCATTTTGTTCTGTGATTTGTCATTTAGTTTTAATCTTTAAAGGAATTATAAGTTTAGATTTTACAAAGGCATTTGCATCTGCAAGGGAAGTAGGAATGGCAGTCTGATCCAAAGTTCTGGCATTCTTTGCCAAAGAATCTACAATTTCATTTAATTCCATATGAGTAGGAATCCATTGCAGGATACACATTCCGTGCAAGCAGTAGATTTGTTCTAAGAGATATATAATGTTTTAAAATCATACTTGAAAACCTTTATTAAGAGCGTGTAAGGCAGATCTTGAGTCTATGGAGATAGTAATTCCATTCATTCATTTATTTATTTCATTAATCTCTTGTGTCTGGCTAACAGAAAAATGCCTACATTTATTACGAAATCAGCGGATATGTATGTAGTAAGCAGCCTCCTGTAATTTACCGCTAAAAAAAAAGTTCTAAAGCTTTTGGTTCATCTACAGAAAATATAAGGTATATTTATATGCCTTAATTACATGATCGTAATGAATTTGTGAAAAAAATATATTACTTTAAAACCAAAAAAAAAGTCTTTAAAAAATTTAATTTACTATTTTTAGTAATTTTAACATTTTTATTAAAAGTTTTTCTGGTTATAATTGCAGAAAATTCTCATTTGCAATTCAATTGATGAATTATAATTATTTATTTATTTTTAAAATTATTTTTATAATTAAAAACAGCCGAAAAAATGGTTACAATTGATTCTATAATTTAAAAATAAAAATAACTATTCATCTAAATTTTCATTTCATCCACAAAATTATCAAAATAATTATTAAAAATAACCACACAAAAATTATTTTCTTATAGCAACAACAAAAAACATTTATAATACACAATATTTTAATCAGAAAAAGTAAACAACAAAAAAAAAAAAAACAGTTCAAATTCACTTCAATCGTGAAAAATAAAATGCCGAAGAATACCTATTTTAGGCGTTAAATGTTAATTAAACAATTGAATCAAAAATAAAATATCTTATTTGTTATTACATATATCATTTTTAAAGTTATAAAATTTATTTGAAAGTGATAAATTCAATAAATAATTCGTCAATTCGTCATATTTTTTGTACTGTCATTAATTTCACTCTTCTTGATAAATGCAAATTAAATACAAATACTTCTTATAACCAGTTGAAGTGAGATAATAAATAACAGTCACTGTTTTAAAAATCGAATCATTCAATTCCTTCTATTCCTATCTATTATCTTGTTCAAATTTTCAGTCGTTAATAAAATACTTTTTATTCCTCCACTCAAGTTCAAATACATTTTTTTGAACTTGTAGTGGATGACACTGGATGTTAATACAGTTTTTTCAAATATTAATTCAGTAATTAAATTTAATTAATTAATTTTTTTTAAATTTAAGTTGCATGTATCTACCAATAGATGGCGCCAGATAAACTTAAAAAGTGAATGAAAATTATTTATAAAGGACTTTCTGCAATATAGAGAAAAAAAGTAGGAATTGACTTAAAAATTTTTTTTTTATATATTACTTGTTTGTTTTTTTCAAATTAAAGTGCGTACTAAATTTCTAAGCAAAAATATTTAAGAATTGTAGAAAGAAAGAACTTTCAAGTTCCATCCATTAAGATAGAAAATTCAAATTATAATAATAACCAATTAAAGTGGCATGACATTCTGTGTTATTATCTTTAAAATATTAGTTATTATTCAATAGTTATTGCATTGTTATGTTATTTTATAGAAAATACTTCTTTGAGTAAGGAGAAAAATTGTATTGTTATTTGTTTTATTTCTTTTACAAAGATGCAAAGGCTAAAAATAACTTCTGCCCAAATTCATACATACAGTCTTTCTCCCCCAAAAATTAATAATTTTCGAATTTTATATAATATATTTCCAAAAGTGGTCTAGATTTAAATAGACTGGTGAAAATTATGGTACAAAATAATTGGTTAGCAAAGTTAAATATCATAATAACTGATAACTCGACATTACGAAAATCAAACTATTTAACTAAGTCGAATCAACGTATAATGTTTTATATATCCCCCAAATTACAAAAATTATAACAAGTTCTCGGTTTACAGATTTTTAAAAATAAAATTTGTGTTCTATATTATATTAATTTTCTACATTAATTCATTGCTGGCTCTTGTAATACTTACTGAGAAAGGAGTATGAATTTTTTTTATAATTTTTTTTTAATTATTAATAAAATATTTTTTAAGAATAATAATTACAATTATATCATTTAAAAACAATATAATCTTTGAACAAGGCATTTAAATGTCTTCTCCATATTTGTAAAACGAATCGAATATTCAAGCCAAGTATGCCCAGGTATATATATCATAATAGAACTAAGCCTCTTAATTGGTCCAAATTTTCAACTTACTAATTTAAAATTTTCATTTGAGATATAAATTTTTATTTACGATTATTTCAGATGACATGGATTCAATCTGACCTATATCAAACATACACCACGACACCATTATATCATCCACAAAATTTTTTTTGAACACCACGTTAATACACACCATTATATAATTTAAATATACACCACGACACCATTGTATAACAACATACACCACGACACCATAGATCTCTTTTTAATATTATTTTTTTCGATTATATTCGAATCATTATATAACAACTAGTTCCAAATTTGCTTACATTAGCAATTATAACACCATAAAAACATTTTTCCTATTATTTTTTTACAAAATTAAATTTGATTCTTTGATTATGCAAACTAATGAGGAAATTATTTTGCCACTATGGCATAATACTGGAAGGAGCGACTTTTTCTTTGAACCTCTGTTGAACTTTTTGAATTCTAAAATTTCCTTTTTGCGATTCTGCAATATGTTTTATTGCAAATAATCTTTAATTTTTCCTTTTTCGAAAAATAATTCAATTCATTCTATAAGACAGCTTTGTTTTGATTCCGTGATATTTATTTATTGGTAATTCTACTATGCTTTTATAACAATTCATATAAGAAATATAATTTGATAATTTTAATATAATTGAATATATTTTTAAACTAACTGCTCGATTGCTTTTCTTTATAGTATAACTTATTTTTATCTGCAAAAAATTAATAATAAATTTGTTAATTTATAAACGTATGCTTCCCTGAGCTAGTGCAGATATTTTAATTGTTTAAATAAAAATAAGATAAAAATAACTGAATGCTTTAAACAACTGATTTTATTTAATATGGAAAACTGTGTTTGAAAAATTAATTTTTAATTACAATCGGAAATTAATGTAAATCGGATACATTTAATATACATGTAAATGGTGAATTTTAACTACGATTTACAAAAAAAATGTAATGAAATTTTTCTGGCTTAAAAAAATATTCTTACAATTCTTTAAAATTTGTAAAACATCGCACCTAAGAAACATATATTAAGTTGTTCTTTTCATGTTGTAAATTATGGAAAATTTTAATTATTCTACATTATCTTTAAATTATTATGAGAATAAGGCATGTTTGGAAATTTTTATCACACTTTATATAAGAACTGGAAAATACAGATATGCATTTGAAAAACAGAATGCAATTATCCTTGACAAATAATGACAATCATCCTTGTAATGAGACAGGTTTGTTGGTTAGTAGGACACACTTGTAGTATAGGGAAAACCTGTCTGTTTAAAGGTCGGCATGCATGGAGTCTGATAAACCCTCACACCATAATAGTTCTACTGAGGACTGAGCACCTGGGGATATTTGTTGCAGATCACTGTGTCAACAGAGAAACATCGGTCAATCAAGTTGTAAAGTGATCAACAAGCTTCGTCAACTAATGAAAATGTTTTCCCATAAATGTTTAAAGCATCATTGGAGTTTTAATGAATATTTTAAGTAGTTGGCGAAAGTATTTTCATTGCAAAAGTAGACTATCATTCAATTTCGTAATTTTCAATCATTGAAAGACTGTTTTATCTTTTGCCAAACATTGTTCAGATTTTTGTAAACTATAACTTTTTTATAAAGATGATCTGATTTAGGCGTTGCTATTTTATTTTTTCGTAACTAGTTCTGAATAGTAATGAAATCGAGCATTATTATTACTTTTATTATCCATCAAAATGAAGAAAAATATTTAAACTGCATGAATTTTTATTAAAATCAGTCCTTTTTCCTTAAAATATATTAATTAATCTTAAATATTATTAATTGTATCCAATTTAGATATTTTATTTAATTACAGGCAAAAAAATTATAATTTCAACATATTCTATATAGTAGTGCCTCGCAATGATTTTAACGTATGTGGGATTCAAGAAATAAATCCAGTACAAAAATTAGAAGTAAATAAAAATTTCAGTTGATTTTAACTATAAAAATAATTCAAATTTAGACCACTTAATCAGTATTGTTTATTAAAAAAAAAATAATCTTTTCAATTTTGGAAATATTAAAAATCATATTTTTTTAAGTCTAAAAAAAAATGCCAAAGTTTTCTTGTACGAA
Organism: Caerostris extrusa; assembly: GCA_021605095.1. NCBI lineage: Eukaryota > Metazoa > Arthropoda > Arachnida > Araneae > Araneidae > Caerostris > Caerostris extrusa. The sequence goes on from BPLR01015505.1 coordinate 114,196, forward strand.
TTAGACCTTTATTAAATTTGTCCACTTTTACAATAATTTTAGATTGAAACTAAAAATATTTTTTCCAATGCGGAAAAATTAAGCGATTAAGAAATAATTTAAGGATAAAATTTTTGTAATTGTGAAATATTTTGTCCAATAATTTCTGTTCTGCAATTAAAATATTTTCATCTATTGTTTGTTTAAATTAGAATATGTGCATGATTAGATCAGCATCATAAATTGTCATAAATTTTTTGGACGTGAGCTTCGTCGGTTGAGGTTGAGGGTCGGCAGAAAAGCTCTTCGTCTTCAACTTGCGTTCTCTGCCTTCTTTGAGCTGTTTACGACCACTTCTAAACATTTCTTTCCGATATAGGAATGCTCACCGAATGCCTTCTGCGACATTCTATACTTTCCGAAAACCAAATGTAATGCAAGTTCTTTGCTCAATTAATTCAGACATTTCAAAAATCGCCGGAATCAGTTTTAGCGTTTCACAAAAGCCAAGCGTAATTCTAACACTAATGAATATTTTGACGTCAAAATTTCACGCGGATGTCAAAGACAGTGACAGCAAAAAGAAAAAAAAATTTAAATTCCATAAGCCCCGGGAATTTTAAATTGAAAATGTGTCTTACGTTTTGGACACAGTGTATGGCAATCGTTTGGCAGTCGTTTACTAACTCAGATCTCGCCAATATTCATTTAGTATATGAAGCCATGTTGTATTGTTTCTGTGCTATCTGAGCTTTTCTATGATTCTGACTCCCTATCTGTTTTCTTTATTTCTTCTCCAAGTTTGTCCTCAGATTTCTGGAACATTCTGTTTAATAATAAGTCGCTTTTAAATATAATTTATTTGAAATTCATTATTCTGATTTATTTGTGGAGTAACAAATGTCCACATACTAAACAGAAAACTAATGTAGTAATTTTGGCAGTTTTATAGCAATGACTAGTTTGGCGAAACCTTTAATATGATATATGCATTAGAGAATTTTATACAGAAGGGTACTTCTAATTTTGCAGTACCAGTATAAAAGAGCACGAGATGCAACATTTTGTCGTAAATATAAAAACTTTGATTTATTTCTTACTTATTGAATGTCGAAAGTAAAAATATATTATAAGCTTTATACATTCACATATACAGATTGCAGATATCTGGTATGGCATTTCTTTTATTCAGTTCCTTCTATTAGCTCACATTCTCTCTATATATATCTTGTTCAAATTTTCAATCGTTCATAAGATACTTTTTGTTCATCCACTCAAGTTCAAATATATTTTTCTTTGGACTTGTAGTGGATGACACTGGATGTTAATACAGTTTTTCAAATATTAATTCGGTAATTAAATTTAATTAATTAATTTTAGTTTTTTAAGTTGCATATATCTACCAATAGATGGCGCCAGATAAACTTAAAAAAATGAATGAAAAATTATTTATAAAGGACTTTCTGCAATAGAGTGAAAAAAAAAGGAGGAATTGACTTTAAATTTTTTTTATATTACTTGTTTTTTACTACAATAAATAAAACGTTTGTTAACATACGCATTAATATTTGTTTTTGAAAAGAGTTGACAAATACACAGTGTGTGTTATTTATCGATAAATATATAATTGCAATATTTATGTTTAATAGAAATATTTATGATTTATTGCAATATTTATGATTTATTGCAATATTTATGATTTATTGCAATATTTATGATTTATTGCATTTTTGTTTATTGTTATTATTCACAGGCAGAGTGGCTGCTCCTAACATGACACCTTTACATAGTGAGTAAATTTGCAGCTGTAGCATACAACGATTGCTTAAGAAGAGAAATGTTTGATTGGGGAGTTCGTGTGATAAGTATAGAACCAGAAGCATTCAAGTAAGTTGGATTAATGGTATACAGTTTTAATACACTGCTTGGTGAATGGATTAATTGTTGGATTATCAAAGTTTTAAAAATTCATTAAAAAATTTGAACACATTTAATGCTAAGGAAACAGCTATTATAACTTACAGAGAATATTTTTAAATTTTTGCTTCATTTGGCTGAAAACTGAAAAAATTATAATAATATTTTATATAATATAATTTTTATATAATAATTAATTTAAAAATTTCTGCTTGCTATAAAAGGGAGGCAGACCAGAGTAATGGGAATAACTTTAAAAAAAAAAAAAAAGGAAAAATTTTGTTTTTAAAATGGTTTCAGAAGACTTTTAGTTTTTCAGAGGGTTTGAATTCAATTAAGAATGATTATGCACAAATCCTGAGTAATGTTAAATAGTAAAGAAAGTAACCTTAATCTATAAAAGAGAATTGAAGTGGATGCGTTACGTATTTCCTCACAGATTGCTTTAATACAATAATTTTCTTTATTGGTGATTCCTGGTAGGCAGGTAACAACATTCTCTCCAAATGATGAAACATTTATTCTCCATTGAGCATTAGAGAGCGGCCGTTTTGTGCAAGATGCAATGTTTTTGTAGGAAATCATGTCTGTAAATATAAAGAATGTGATTCTACAAATAGATAAATTGTAGAATCACATTCTTGACTTTTTAAAATTTCTTATTATTGATATTAATTTTAAATTTTCTTATTATTGATATTAATTTTAAATTTTCTTAATATTGCCGTTTAAAATTTCTTTTACATTGATAATGAAACCGCCGGTTAAAAAGTATGAGATAATTCTACATAACATAGCAAGACCTTTTACAATGCCTACAAAAGAAGTCTTCATATTTACAAAATTTTACTAATTACTTATTAATACATTTACTTATTTTGCAGCAGTGTACCTTTAATTCACTGATTTGATTCATTTATATTTTCATGAATAATTTTTTGCATCTTATGTATTTGGTCCCACTATAATTTCTGTTCTTTAACTATCTATGTTTAAAATATAAACTCTCCAAATTATTATTACTCTGCTGATGCCATCAAAATAAGCTCAGTTCTTATAAATTCCGTTTTAGTGATATTGATTAATTTCCTTTTGTTGATGTCAGTAAAATTACAAATTTGCCATGATGGAAGTAATGTCTGGAGAATTACGTTCGAATTCATGTTGCAACATAAATAAGTTTGTTTTGGACCATACGAGCTTTGCAGCAACATTCTGTTGTTATATAATCCTATTATCTTCTGGAAAAAGTGGACTTGAAAAAATGTAACTGCTCACTAAAATGATTAACAAGATAAAAATGTGGATATTTTCTTTATAATAATAATAAACCAAATATTTGAAAAAAAAAAAATTATAATATTTTTATTATTCAACAAAATCTTGGCCAATCAGATGAGCTTTTGAAAATTAGGAAACATTTGACATGGAATCACGAATTCTTATGAATAAAAACCAAATCAGATTTATATTTCTCTCTCCTCTGTTCAGTATCCCAATGATCCAATGGCCAACATTTCAATTCCATTCCTTACTCCCGCTTTTAAAAATCACAATTAACATTGATATATGAATACGACGTAGGTTCTTCTGTCCTACACACAACAATAGATGATGTGTTCTGTATTTAGACATAATCATTCTGCATCTACTATTAAATTCATTGATGATGTCATTTTTTATCAACTTGACTATCTTGATGTCAGTAAAAAAATTTTGTTAATTTTTCTCATGAATAGACTTTTTCTAACAATCTTCTGTAGAGCCAGGTGCAATGTTTTGCAATAAGTTGCGTCTGCACTTCAGAGAGAACAGACTGAACAATGCATAAAAACCGGCTCTTTCTGGTCTAGAAGGAATTCGAGATACATATCTTTAACTTTTTGTGAATCGGGGCAGTTCATGGCCAACAAATGGCAAACAATAACCAATGGGGAACAAAGAGCAACACAAAGAAAGAAATGGGTAATCGCTTATTCAATTTTAAGCTTAGACGTAGATGCGCATGCTACTTAATTGAAATCGTAAACAATTGAAAAGGTTTGAAATGTTTTTACTTAGTCATCTGGTTATAATGATCTGTCCTGTATCGAAGTCAGATACTTTTACCATGGTGCAAAACACTAAGAACTGCTTGACAGAACACAGTCACAGGTATTATCTACCATTTCAAGAATTTTTTTCTTTCCATTTAAGTGACCATTTAGAAAACTTTAACTAGTTCATCAGACATCTACATCCATTCTGGCAATTTCATGCACATGTAGTTTCGATGCTTTTACCTGCCAAGCAGTTGTTTTGAGATTATGATTTAGCTTTTAGAAGAAATCTGTAATTTGCAGAGTTCATTTCATGCTAATGTTTATTAAGCTTACGTATACTTTTAGTGTTATATTAGTTTGTAACTATAGTTTTAAACTCATGAAATAACTAAATGTCTGTAATGATTGTGTAATATTAGATCTAAACTGTGATTTTTTCAATGCCATAAAAAAAAAACTTAATATCTAAAAATATTTATTTGTGCTTGTTTTATAGTACACCAATGGCAAATACTGATTCACATCTCAAAAGATTTGAGGAAACAGTCGCTTCTCTAGATCCTTCTATAATAGATGACTATGGTCTAGAGTACTTCAAAGGATACAAAAATATGATGGCATACAGCGGAAACTTCGTGGCACCGAAAATTTACAGGGTAGTGGATGCTCTTTATTCAGCTGTCAGTTTGAAATATCCTGATACTATTTACATGCCATGTAGAAACTTCATAATAGAATCACTCAATCTCCTGGCAATAAAATCGCCTGTATGCATGCAAGATTTTGGAACTAAAGTATTTTATGCTATGGCGAATTCTCCTAAACCTAAAGGGGCAGAAGAGCTTGTAGAAGTCTGTAGTGAAAATAATTTAACAAAATAAATTTATTATTTTTAATAATACCCTTTTAATTATATTTATTGTATAAAAACATATAGTTTGTCATTATGGTTTTCAATGTGTTATGGTTGCATTTCTTTTCCAGCGTTTTTACGTTACATTATTCATTATATATAGTGCTAAAAGATAGTAACCAAGCATTGACCTCCTTCATAATATAAAACATTTTTAGTTTGGATAAATTTTATTAAGAAACGCATCAGTGATAATAAAAGTAAGAATAATAGTTTGTCAAATTGTAAAGGAAAAACTATTCTGTAAGTAAAAATAATTTTTGGAAAAAACAAAAATGATATTTATAAAGAATATAATTATATAAATTTCAAAATTCTACTTTATAATTTTATTAATATTTCTTAAGACAAATAAAAACTATAAACGAAGTTAATCGAACAAAGAAATGGCTTTAAACACAGAATAAGGTATTTCTTTAGCTAAATAAATCGTGATAATTTTTCTCGTTTTTTTTCCTATTCACTAAAAAAAGAATAGTGATTTCAACGAAGAAAAATTAGGATGAAAAGAGTTACAGTTCATCTGGAACATACACAATCACATTAAAATACACACACATATACAATGCGTGAAAAAGTAGAAGGACATTATATTATTTTTGATAAACGAATAATGACACATTTTTAAACAATTAATTTATTCACAACGTTTTTACATGCAGATACCTGTATCTAGACAAAAACAAAAAAAGTATACAATAAAAAAAAAAAAAAGTATACTTAATAAAAAAATTGGTTTTGACGATCTCACGATCAGTGAAAAAGTAGAGGGACACTTCTAAAAAAAGAGGTGTACTATATAAATTAATATGGAATTATTTTTCCCGTTGGCTCGAATTACTTCGAAGATCCTATTTGGCATCGAACTGTATAAATATTGAATTTTTGTTTGGCAAAAATTGTCCCATACAAAGTTTAATGATTTCTGCAGCTCAGCTACAGATTCAAACTGCTTTCCACCCTCGTAAACACCACGTACAATCATTGCCCATATGTTCTCTACAATGTTGAGATCAGGACTTTTGCAGGCCAATGTAAAAGTCGAACATTGTTTGCTGCAAACCAATCTTTAACACCATTTGCAGTGTGAATTGATGCTCCATCTTTCTGAAAATTCCAGTCATCTCCTCTAACTCAGTGCCATACGGGAGAAGATTTGAGTTTAGTGTCTGGATGTAGTCTGTATGGTTCTGTCTACCATTTAGAAAGACTAAACTTGTCCTGCCTCCATAGCCAACTGCTAACTATACCATTAAACCACCTCCTCCCATCTGTCGAGTAGAATAAGTGTCTTCTTCAATACCAAGACAGTGCCAATAAGGTGCTGATAACCATCTGGACCATCCAAATTGAATTTTTCTCATCGGAAAAATATAACTGAGGTCCATTTAGAGCTCCAGGACATGTGGTCTTTAGCCCACTGCCGTCGGTTCTTCATGTGTCCTTCATTCCACTTCGGATGGTGCATCCGTTTTTTGAAGACGAACTTTTGAGCGCTATATGTAGTTATAGACAGTTCTTTTGGTTACATGTATAATTCTTGATTGAAATTGCGCCTAGTCGACACTTCCACCAGTCTTTTTGAGTTCACGAATGATTTTTCGTTGACCACGTTGGGTGAGTTTTTTTGGTTTTCTTGTCTTCTTTTGTCTTCTGTCACTTTCAGGGTTTCTTATGAAGTTCGAAACAGTATTAGGACTGATTCGCAGCTGCCGTGCAATCTCTCTCCCACCTTTGCCTTCATTTTTATAGGCAACTATTTGGCCCTTCTGAAACTTACTTAAGGGTATTCCTCTGGGAATCAAAACCAACAAAAACTATGAATTTCTAGCTAAATGTTTAATTCTTGTTAAAAAGGAATTAAAAGAGAAAAAACACACTTATAAACTTTCCAACAGCTTCTAAATAGATTTTTTGGACGTGTCCTTCTACTTTTTCACACACCCAAAGTTATTAAGTATTGCATTCGTAAGTTAAAATAGTGGTAAGTAAAAAAAAATCTCATTTAATCCTACACTTAACGTAAATTAAAACTCTAACAAAACAACTCTCCATAAAAATCAGGTCAAAAGCAGTATAATAAAAGCATATTGTACAAAAAAAATGACTGTCTTACTTTTTTTCACACAGTGTATATATATATAGGATGAGTGGGCTTTGAGTCTATCGCTATTTAATTTGAAAGAATAAAAATAGACTGTACCTATAACACAATTAATTTATTTTTGTAGAAATATTTAAAATATAAAATTAAGCATCAATATTATTTATATCTAATTAAACTTCAATAAAAAACTTTTTTTTTGACGTCACTCCTTCTACGGTTCTGTTTCCTCCCTCCCCCTGGTCCAAGTTCAAAGTTCGCTAGAGGGAGTACTTGACTTTCAGTTAAGATAAACGCGCCAAGTGCTGCCATCTGCTTATTAGATCGACAGTCAAACAACTGTTACAGATTCAATACACTAGCACACTAAATGGAACTGGCTTCATGGACTTTGAGATATGCAAAAGAATCATGCAGATTGAGAATATGATATACAGATATAATAATCAATGGCAAATAATAAAAGTAGCACATAAAATAAATAAATAATGCTTGAAAATACTATAAAATAACAAATTTCAATAATACCATATTTTAAAACACAAAATGCCGAAAACAATTCAATATATATATATATTTCTTATATTCAAAAAGGCATATAAGAAAAAATAAGATTCACAACAACATTTTATCATATCAGCAGAGGTAATAGTTACATTCATATCCGTCTTTAAGTCATCCTTAAGTAACTTTTTATGGACCAAAAAAAAATTTAAATATCAATGTCAGGACAACGTCAAACTATGTTTGTTGTATTGCTACTAAAACATCAACTTGATATTTAGAATGGTTTTTTTTGTTGTTGTTGTTATTTTGTTTCTTGTCATAACTCCTTTTTGTTTTCAACCTGTATTTTTTTAATGTTGGCTTTAGGTTCTTTGTCTTATACAATTTATTTGGAACTGTAAATCTTCTCTTGTTTCTTCTAATAAACCTCGAGGTTTAAAACATCATGCCTGTTTCTCATTTTAACGCCAGTCAAGAATTAGCACGACACCCAATTTATATTATGATTCGTTGTACTGTTAAGAAACCATTGTAATTTGTCAACATATTTTATTTTACACTCATGTCCATAAATTAAAGGATAATTCAGAATCACACAGAAATTAAACTCTAAAATAAAAATTTCACCTGTAGAATTATCACACACATCTTGAAGAAGAATATGCAAATTACAGGAAACCACCCGATGGCGCGGATAGTACGTCAAAATGACGAGAGTGTAAGAGAGGGGTATATAAGGAATGGTGGCAAAGAAGTAAAATTGTTCACAAGCGCTTTTAAAAGCCAATCAGTGCAATAACAGCATAGTTATGGGATAAAGGAAGCATTTGGATGATTTTTTTACGTGGTAGAATTATCGGACGACTGGAATGTGGACGTACCCAGTAGGAAGTATCCGAGGAACTTGGAATCGCCCAGAGTGTAATCTCCAGGCTTTGGCGACGATTCCAAGATGATGGTAATGTGAGTAGATGTTACAGCACAGGTCGCCCCGAGTTACAACGCCGAATGAAGACCGGTATTTAGCAGTTACAGCCAAAAGAAACAGACGGAGCACAGCATCAGACCTGTCTCGTCAGCTACCGGAACGACAGTTTCAAGGCAGACCGTGTACAGACGCTTAGGGCACATTGGTCTATATGCTCGTAGGCCTGTCAGATGTGTTCCACTTACCGCAACTCACTGTCACCTGCGATTAACCTGGAGTAAAGAGCATGCATTGTGGACACCGCCACAGTGGTCTGGTGTGATGTTTTCCGACGAGTCCAGGCTTAGTTTGCAGTCTGATTCTCGCCGGACTTTCATATGGAGAGCGCCAGGTACCCGTTACCACCAAGAGAACACCATTGAACGACACCGTTACGGTATGGCTCGTTTGGGGGAGGAATTATTCTTGGTTCCAGAACTGACCTGCATTTTGAGAGTGTAACGATGACAGGCCACATCTATCGGGATGTCATTCTGGAACATGTACGTTTGTTTCGGGGCGCCATGGGTGCTGAATTTCTGTTTATGGATGACAACGCCTGTCCTCACCGTGCAAACATTGCAGACGAATGCCTTCAATTGGAGGATATCACCCGTATGGATTGGCCAGCATACTCACCGGACTTGAATCCAATAGGAGCATGTGTGGGATATGCTTGCCGACGAATTGCAGCCCATCAACCCTCCCACCTGTCAACCGGAACTTCGGAGGGCATTGCTTGATGAGTGGTATAATATTCCCCAAGATCAGATTGATAATTTGATACTCAGCATGCCTAGGCGTTGTAAGGCCTGTATTTGCATCGTCCGGGAGACATACTCCCTATTAACCATCCTACTAACCATGTTATACTGTTTTTTGAAAATAGGTTCTTTTTTGAAATTTGCTCAGGGAGTAAAAATCGCAATTTTTATTAATTATGTCAAACATATAGCATCTTTTTTGCTCTTTACCTTTTTGTTTAATAAATAGACTTTACAAATAAGTCAAATTTGTTTTGCTTCTGTCTCTTTCTTTGCCTCAACTTCATTATCCTTAATTTATGGACATGAGTGTACAACCTATCAACTTCGTCGTACCATCGAAGTAAAAGATCGGACTAAGAGTACCATCGGATCCTCTATCGCTTATTATTCTCAAAAGATTTCCAAACGCATTCTACTGCAGTTTTTAACTTATCTAGGAGAAATTCCTTGAAATGATTTTAATAATTACCATATAATTTAATACAACCATAATACAACCATATAAATTTAATAAAAGCATTGAACAGGTACAGAAAATACAACATACATTGATATTTTCTGCTGATTGATGGTAAATATTAATAAGTTTTATTAGACATGCTGTTAATATTTCGAGGAAATGTTATGTTTTCGTATAATTACAATTAAACTACGGAATCGATCTTTTTAAACAACATATATAACTCATTTTATCTGCGAGATTTAATACAATTATATTCAAATCTTTTAAATACTCTTTATCTTTTCTTTAAAGCAAGATCTATCATTCGATTAATTTCGTTTTAAAAATGGCCTAAAAAAGAAATTTGTGTAATTATCTTTCTTTTTTTTTCTTATAAAAACTTCATATTTTTTTATACTTTATTTCATTGCATAAAAATTCCTGTACTTATGAAATATTTTTAAATTTTCACCCTTATTTTCAAGATATTCTAAACCTTTTTTGAATCCAGCTCAAGTTCTCCTTTGAGAAAATAATTAACACTTAATAGTTACATGCTCATAATGCAAAAGATGTGATATTTTTTCCAAAATGTACTATTTTTATTCTATATTAACCGAACCATTTTTTTCATTATGCATTTTCTTAGACATTTATAAATATCTAATTGATGATCTTAAAAATGGCGAATATTTAATGAATCTGTGTAGATTTCTTTAATATTGAGACTTTTTTTTATTTCTTGACTGTCTTTGATTATACTATGTACCTTATATTTTTTATTGACCATTAAAATTATGTAACTGTCGTTTATATGTTATCTCGTTCAGTTGAAAATTCCAGCAATTTTTCTTGTAGATTTATATAAGGTAATGTTTCAGAAATTTCTAGTGTTAATTTTCTAGTGATAAACATTTTACACTAATATTTAAAATATATGATTTCATTTCAAGTATTTTTTTAACTTATAAATAGCAAATTTTAAAAGAAAATGTTTTTAGGAAGTTAAGGCTACTGTGTCTTTTTCAGGTGCTCATGATGTGTTTTCAGGTGTTTTAGGTGCTGAAAGGCAATTTTTCAGGTTTTCATATCTGTGAATTTCAGGTGCTGATACAATAATTTATTATAGTTAATTTTAAAAATCAATGTTTAACATTTATAAATTGGGTAGGAATATGACGATTTCAAATGTTCGTAAGAAAATGTCAATTTGTCAGACTTTAACTGCTACTGTTGTAATATAGTTTTCAAAATGATTTCACTTTAAAATTTTGTACACTTGTGTTGTTGAAATAAAAAATTAATTTTTCAATCAAATTAAACTTTTCAGTAAAGAACTTTTAAATGTTAGCATTATTGTTTTAAGACAATTCAATTATTAATATTTTATTTTACATATTCGTCGTAAATAAATCTGAGATTAATTTCCTTGTGATTAATTTTTTTAACAAATTTTGTTTTAAAATCAGTTTTCACATTTATTTTTAAAAAAATTGTGTGTGTTTTTTTTAAATTTCTACTATTCTTATAATTAAAGATTATTTATAAATATTATAAAAATTTTACTTTTACACTTAGAAATACATGGATCCCTAATAATAGGAATTTATGACCTTGTTGCGTAATGATTGTAAGTATTTTAATTCAATATATTATATAACAATGCATTATTTTGCTTAAAAATGCTTTTTTTTTTTTTATGTAAGCGATTTTTTTAACCTTGCATTTTTCCTTCCCACTGTGTAAAAAAAAGAAAACAATTACTCTTATAAGAGGCATCAAATAGCCGTGAGTATTCGAGCTAAATGGAGATAAAGAATAAATAATTGGGGACAAATTTATTTCCTGCTGATGGAAATTAGGCAATATTTCTCATAACACGCTATAATGAAGTAATTCTTACCAACAATATGTTATTTGCTCGCTTACAAACATTTAATACTGTGTCCACAAAGTAAGACCAATTTTCTCAATTTTAAAATTCCAAGGACTTATGGAATTTAATTTTTTTTTTTTTTTTTTCATTTTTAGGTTGCTGTCACTGTCCTTGACATCTGTGTGAAATGTGAAGTCAAAATATTCATTAGTGTTTGAGTTACGCTTGGCTTTGTGAGACTAAAACTGATTCCGTCGATTTTTGAAATGTCCGAACTAATTGAGCAAAGAACTTGCATTAAATTTTTTTGCGGAAGGAATATTCATGTGCAAAACGTATAGAATGTTGCAGAAGGCATCCGGTGAGCATTCCTATATCGGAAAGAAAATGTTTACAAGTGGTATAAGCAGTTCAAAGAGGGCTTATTCCAGCGAGAGAACGCAAAAGTTGCATTCAAAGACGAATGTTGCAGAAGGCATTCGGTGGCCGATTCTGGCGTTGAAGACGAGGGCCATCAACCTCAACCGACGAAGTTCACGTACAACAAATTAAAGATTTGGTGCTTGCAAACCGACGATTTACAATTAGAGACCTTGCTTATGCTGTTGGAGTTTCAAAAGGATCGGTCAATTCCAGTTTGGGCCTTAAATGCGTCGAATCTCGATTGGTAACGAAAATACTGAATGCGCCAGATCACGCTACATTGATTCTTCTTGACTTATTCGCCAAAAATGAAACCCATATCGCCAAAAATGAAACCCACTACAACCACCATATTCACACACTGAGCGACTTCTAGCTATTCCCTAAAATAATTGGTCTTACTTTTTAAGCACTGTAGTAAATGCTTGTAATAAAAACTTTTTTCATATTGATGACTAATAATTGACTAAACAAGTTTATATAAATCAATAAATTTTGAATGGAAGGCATGCAGAAAATTCTTATTATTAATGAATCGATGTATTTTTAAAGTTTAATTCAAAAATGTTATAGTATTTTAAAAATAATTTTAAATAAATGTATTAACGAAATATTTCTGTGGATAAAATAGGTTAAATGTCTTATTTTAAAATATTAAATCCAGGATGTACTGTAATTATTCGAAAGATGAGTATGGCATCGGTTCACGTTTAATATAAATATCAGATTTTCTTTAAAAATAACCAATGGTAAAAAAAATTTCACATAAGGCTTTAATGAATTATATTAGCAAAAAATATACAGTTTCGAGAGAAATATAAAGGAATCTTTGTAGAATTCAGAATTTTTTTAGAATATAATCAAAATAATATGATAAAATTGTAATTTATATAATTAGCAATGCATTTATAATACTATTTAAAATGTATACTTTCATGACATTTATGTTTGTAAATTTTATTATTCACAAAATTTAATTTATATTAAAGCAAAATGATTGTCAAATTTATGTACATCCAAAAACACACTAATCAATCAAATGTATATCTGATTTGGCAATAGAATGATGTAGAACATTTTTTAGGGCTGAAAAAAAAATTTTGGGTAAAAAAAATAATCAAAAATTTTTTTCAATGAGTAAAAAAATAATATCAAGAAATTTTTTTTTTCCTTGAAAAAAAAAAAATGTAAAATAAGTTTGTACAAAAAGAAAAATTATTTAAAAAAATAATTTTCATAAAATGTATCAAACAGAAAAAAAAATTAAATTGAATACAAAAAAAGTCATTAAGAAAATAGTTTAATAAAAATAAATAAATAATTGTAAAAAGAGGAAAATATTTTAAAGGTATCAAAATCGAGAATAAAAAATAAATTTATTTAAAATAAAAAAAAAAAAATAAGTTTAAAATTTATCCAAAATATAAAAGTTCAAAAACAATCCTGACTGTAAAAATAAATATACACAAACAAAAATTCTTTGTTAAATAAGTTTTTGTATAATCAATCATTGTTATTATAATAAATTATAAATTGATTTAATATATCTTTAAAAATTACATTAAAATATAATGTTTAATAAAAATAATGCTGTGAAATGAAAAAAAAAAAAATCATTTCGTCAAATTTTTTTTTCTTTAACTTATTAAATTGGGAAAAATTATAAATTGCAAAAAAAAATTTATCAAATAAAAATAAATATATAATGTTTCAAAAAAAATAGAAAAAAAGTATTATTCTTAAAAGGAAATGATTGATAATTTACTTTTTAAAATTATTTTCCAATTTAAAAAATACATTTTATCTTAATTTAAAAACATCATAAAAATAAAATAAAAATTTTGTCGAAATGAAACTATTGTTGCAAAATGAAATACAATAATTTAATAGTGTAAAAACATGTTTTAAAAGCTTGTATGTTATTGTTTAAAATTTGATAAGATGCTTCTAAATATTATTCAATGACTAGTAAGTAAAAATTATTTCTCAATATATAGATAAAATAAAAAATTATATAAAAATATAAAATTATTTATCAATATTTTATAGACTCAATTAAAAATTATTTAAAGTTAAATAATATAATTAAGGATAAGTAGCAGTTTAAATTATTTATTAAAAAACTAAGTTGAGGATTAATAAATTGAATTAGTACATCATTTTAATCCATTTTACCTTGCCAAATCATAGTCTAAATTAGTGATCATTTCTACACATTTGAAAAAGGCATGCTAAAAACATCGTGAATTGAATCAAAAAGAAAATAGCTATAGGGTTTAAATACCGATTTTATAAGTAGAACCAAATATGAAGGAGGAAAGAATCAGCAAATCATTAGAAGAAATATCAATATAATTTTTTAATTAAAGAGATTTGAAAAATCGACATTTTGAACATGAAATTCAAGATAAATCTTGCTTGAGTTAAAAAAATTTAATTTTTTCTTTCCAAGAAATGTCTTTTTCCATTTCCATAGTATATCGCTTATTTGGAGTAAAAGTACGTTTATATTAAAGTAACGAATTATTTTTGCAATATACTGCCTTTTTTAATTTAAAAAATTTAACAATAAATGTAGAAAATTAATTGGTTCAATATGTTAAACCTGTAATGTTTATTTTGCAAATGCAAGCATTGGTGCCAAAGCCATTGATTCATATGCTATTCGGTGTTTTTTAATCATGTCCTCATACCGAGTTAAGTGCATTACTATTATTCAATTTCTTTTATTAGCTCACACTCTCCCTATATATATCTTGTTCAAATTTTCAATCGTTCATAAAATACTTTTTATTTCTCCACTCAAGTTCAAATACATTTTTTTTTTAACTTGTAGTGGATGACACTTAATGCTAATACAGTTTTTTCAAATATTAATTCAGTAATTAAATTTAATTAATTAATTTTTTTTTTTAGATATAAGTTATATGTATCTACCAATAGATGGCGCCAGATAAACTTAAAAAGAATGAAAATTATTTATAAGGACTTTCTGCAATATAATGAAAAAAGTAGGAATGACTTAAAAAATTTTTTTTTTTTATATTACTTATTTTTTGCAATATACTAAATTTTTTAACTTAAAGAATTGAGCAATAAATGTAGAAAACTAGTTGGTTCAATATATTAAATATGTAATGTTTATTTTACAAATGACTTTTAAAATGCTCTTTTTTTTATCATCATACCAAGTAAGTGTTTAAATGTTCAAAAGTCAGAGACCGACTAATCACACAAAACATAGTTTGGGAATCCACACTCGATTCTATAAAGTTGGTCTTGTAAACAGTCTTGACCAGTTAAACGTCTAAATAAAGCCACTTCTGCCGTTCTTGGTAAACTGGGAATAGTTCTCTCTTACCCCAGAATTCCCCATCTCTTATCTATAGCTGGTGGAATCATTTCTTGTTTAAGAATTTTCTTAATAATCAAGTTAACGAACAATTTAGTCGTATGAAATGAAATGCGTTGCTCTATCCAAGTTCATTTCTTAGCCAGTACAAATCTATGAT
The DNA here is from genome assembly GCA_021605095.1 of Caerostris extrusa. Classification (NCBI taxonomy): domain Eukaryota; kingdom Metazoa; phylum Arthropoda; class Arachnida; order Araneae; family Araneidae; genus Caerostris; species Caerostris extrusa. The sequence continues at coordinate 129,645 of BPLR01015505.1, forward strand.
GTAGTTATATAAAAATTTCGTAACATTTTATTCGAGTTTTGAGGTCTCTGTTTGTAGAGTTCTGTACATATTTTCTAGTATTCTTCAAAAAAGATATTTATATTGAAAGAAGTTTCTTTGCATAGCAAAAATATACAGTTTTAGAGAAATACGTAATTTTAGTAATGGGAAAAATTGAGATATAATCAGTTTAATAGAGAGATAAAATTATAATTTAAGTATCAATGAAAGTATAATTTATTAGAACAAAGAAATTTCTGTTTATCATTTATGAGTAACATTTTTTATAAATATAATTCAGTCATGTGCACATATATTTAAAAATCGAATTCTTATCGAAAATAACAATTTTTTTTTTTGCAAGTGAGGAAGGATGAGAAAATTATGAAAACATTTATAAAAATTATGAGATTATAAAGATTAGGATTTTTATAATTGCATTTTTTTTGTTGAAATTTCTATTGATGATGCCACCAAAAAAAAAAAAAGTTTCATCAAAAACAAACGGAAAAATAGAAAAAAAAAATTTACTTTTTTATCAATCCATATTTTTGTACAGCAAGACGTTATGCATAGCAAAAACGAGTTTTTTATGACGTCACTTCCGTCGTTTCAGTTCGTCTGTGTACTACTCAGATGTTTTAACTTTCCACTAAATAGCTGGCAGAATATTATCTTAAATATTTTATCACGTAGTCATTATTTTAGTATTCTTTTTGGTACAACAAAATTATATTTTTTATATCCAGGATAGATAGTACAATTTTGCTGCATGGTTATTTTAATCCATTCAATAAGGAAGAAAAACAGTATTTACTGTATATTATGTCGGTTAATGTTTAAATGTTTTGTTTAAACGTGACCAAAAAAAGTAAGACCAATTTTCAATTTAAAATTCCCGGGGCTTATGGAATTTCAATTTTTTTTAGGTTACTGGCACTGTTCTTGACATCTGTGTGAAATTTGACGTCAAAATATTCGTTAGTGTTTATGTTATGCTTCGCTTTGTGAGACGCTAAAACTGATTTAAAATTTTTGAAATGTCTGAATTAATTGAGCAAAGAATTTGCATTAAATTTTGTTTGTGTAAACGTATAAAATGTTGCAGAAGGCATTCGGTGAGCATTCCTATATCGGAAAGAAATTATTAGAAGTAGTATAAATGATTCAAAGAAAGCAGAGAACGCGTTGAAGACGAAGTCGACGAAGAACCCTCTGGTCGATCATCAACCTCAACAGACGAAGCTCACGTACAAGAAATTAAAGATATGGTGCTTGCAAACGGCCGATTTACGATTAGAGACCTTGCAGATGACGTTGGAATTTCAAAAGAACCGGTCAATTCCATTTTGGACCTCAAACGCGTCAAATTTCGATTGGTACCGAAAACACTGAATGCGCCAGTTCAGACTGCTTTGATTCTTTGTGACGTTTTCGCCAAAAATGAAACCCATATCAATCCACAACCAGCGTATTCACACCGTGCGACTTCTGGCTATTCCCTGAACTCAAAGACCAAGGGGACACCGTTTTGTGTCGATTGAAAAGATTCAACATGAATCACCGCGCGCTTTGCAGGCCATCCCTGCCGATGACTTTTTAGCATGCATTGAGGATTGGAAAAAAAAGTTGGCATAAGTGCATTACGTCCGGAGGGGATTACTTTGAAGGCGATGAAATAAATTTGGAAAAATAAATAAAGAGTTTTTGAAAAAAAAATTTGTCTTACTTTTTGGGCACAATAGTATGTGCAACTTAATGGTGAAATGTTTAAGTCGGAAATTTTAAATTTTCAGGACATAACGAGTAGTTGTATAATCGTCAGTGTTGCCATTCAAAACTGAAAAAGAATCAACTCTCTTTGTAATGCTCCTCCTAAAAACACTCAGCAATAAAATATGATTTCATAATGAAAATCTTAATGGACATATTCCTTGCCATCTTGTTACTTCTTTTTAATTTGGACTATTAATACGAAGAACATTGTATGCAATGTATACAAGAAAAGTGTTTACAGTCTTTATTAAACTACATGATAAAGACTTACAGGAAATTATTTTTATGGTATCTAAACGAAAAAAAAAAAAAATGGCAAAGATTTTATGTTTTACATTGATAAATTTATAATGTTGGTTTTAAAATACAGCTTATGAAATAAGAATGAAACACTTACTAAAAAAAAAAAATTGTTGTTTTGAAGAGCATTAATTTGTATCATATTATTTTCAGTTCTTTATAAAGCATTGAATGTGTCAATGTTCTGAGAAAAACCATTAAAAGATTTACATCTATAAAAATTATCTTACTAAAACAATTTTAACCTAGTATTTTTTTTTTCATTTTAAATGAATTTTTATTTGCAACTGATACTAAGAAATATGAAAATTAGCAGCTTATAAACCAAGGAATATTCCTCAAATTTTTTCTCCATTCCTTAAAAATATAATCTTATTGTTTATTATATTTACATTTTTTTGTAAGTTTGCATAAATTACTAATTTAACATGTAAATAGTTCAGCTCCTTAGCAAAACATAAATATATATAAATATATATATATATATATATTTAGTTTTAAGTGTATAAAATGTGTTTCATTTGCACTAAAGGAGAACATAGTCGCTATTCGTTATTTCTCACTTTTCTTTTAACTGCTATATCACATCACACCACACTACACCACACCACACTACACCACATCACATCACTGTGCTAGACAGAGAAACCTCTTTACAGTTTGGGAAAGATGTGGATGAATTTGTACGGACACACAATGAAAAAAGGAAAAGTTTCAATGAAGGAATGAAGGAAGGGGGGAGAGAGAATTCTCAAAAATTATCCGAGTTGAGCAAAATTGGAAAACACCTGAGAGGTAAAAGAAAACACAAGGGGTATGAAGGATTGAAGAAGAAAAATAAATATTTCGAAAAATTCCCTTTTGATGTTTCAATGACTGATTAAAAAGTATTTTACAAAATAACGTTACAAATAAATATCAGAAAGAAACTAATTGAATGTTAAACAATTCGAAAACATAAGATAAATTGAAATGTAAAACTACATGGTAGACTACACATAACCATAATATTTGCTGTGAACACCATAGAAATTATTGTAATGAGTTACAATACAATACATACACCATTATATAAACAAAAAAAAACAAGGTTTGGTTTGTCGCTCTATGGTCTTTTTTTCTTTTTTGCACACTTTGGGCAAACTAGACCGGAACCTATAGTTTAACGTGGATTCCGAACCCCTAACAAACATCCATGCCATCGCAAGGATTCGAATCTAAAGCCTGTGACACCAACGGCCAGAGCACTATCCAGATGGCAATCAAGCCGCGAAAACAAGGAGTACTCACCATAGCTATTAAAATGTATAGAATGAATGATTAGAAAGAGGAATAGCATCTAACAAATTAAATGTAAGAATTAGTTATGAAAACAGATGTTACATAATTATGAATAATAGATGACAGGCAAGAATAAAATTTGTTGTTCAATAACAATATACTACGATTAGTAAATATATATTGATAATAAATAGTATAGTCGACAATTAAAGATGACAGGCAACAAATTAAAAAGTTCAGTCCATCGATCAATGAAATTGTGGATGTATGCATCTGTCATTCATATGCCAGTTGAATGTTTTGCAAAACTGAATTTAGAATCCAGGAAATCCGATGCTGATTAAGACATCATTTGTGAGCTTTTCGACTGAGCAGACATCTGAGGAAATTCAGGTTTTATCTCAACAATTAAATGCAAATTCTCATATTAATAACTGTTATTAACTCTTCCTGGTACAACATATTGCGTAAGAGGTAAATTATATTAAAAAATTCGAAATTTCAAGACCGCATAAAAATATACGTAAAAATAAATTAATAGTTTAAAAACCACAAAAACACGCTTTTAGAGTTAATCAAACTAGAAAGTAAAAAATAATTGTTAACATAAGAAGAAATTAATGTCACTGTTCTAAAAGCGTGGGGTGCTCGATATCAATCGTTATAATTTTTCACTAGTTTCATTAAGAAATGCAGAGTTAGTTAAAAATGCCATACAAAGCACCTTACGCTTTTAGAACAGTGACATTAATTTTCTTCTTATGTTAACAATTATTTTTTACTTTCTAGTTTGATTAACTCTAAAAGCGTGTTTTTTAGTGTTTTTAAACTATAACATGAAAATGAGGTCCTGGTACGGAGGGCTGGAACTATAGTTCTTACAATAATTTAATTGTGAGTAAAACAAAGGCTAAATTTGAAAAGGTCGAGTCAGACAGGATTCGAACAGGGAATCTCCTGATCCATTAGTCAGGCGCTTTATCCGTTGTGCCATCGTCCCACGTAGGTTTGAATGTCTTAGGTACATTCATTCTACATGGGTTAAATTGCTCTTCATAAGTTAAAATAAAATCACTTATCCTGTTGATCCTAATCGTGATGGGATAATAAACATCAAAATATTTTAGTGTCATCGGTCCTTGATAAGTCTGCAACGTTTAAATTAAATCTGATCGCTTAAAGTAGGGCGAAATCGAGCCCAAAGACTCAGTTACAAACAAACATACAGGTGAAACTAATAAAAGCGTATTAATAAAAAAAAAGAATTTTCTAAATTTTGTTTATTTAATGTCAGTTATTGTTTTCTGTAAAACGAAATTTGGTAGAAAATAAATTTTTAACTCTGACGTTAATAACAAATAGGTTTTATTTAATTTTTTTCCTAAGTGGCAGAAAAAAAAATTTATTTGTAGCAGGAAAGAATCTTCTACATTAAAACGTCTTAAAATAACAATAATTTGCAAAATTGATTCAGTCAATTCTTAAAGAAAATTAAGAAAAGCAGGTTTTTCCCCTTTAACATTTTTCCTACCTGTTTTTCTGTATAATTATTTACTTCTAAGTGATAAACAGTCGCATCAAAAACTTGTTATGAAGAACAGATAAAATTATTCATAACTTTATATTTTTATGTCATCTAGTCAAATATAAAATTTAAACTTACTTTTCTTTTTTTTTTTTTAAACATGGAATTGGCAAAGCAATTTTTCTATTTTTCGTAGTATTTGTAAATCTTTCTTTACTGTAATTCGCCTAATTTTTGAAGGAATTTTTATGGAATTGTGAAGTTATTTTTATTTTGGAAACATGTTAAACCAGAGGGCAAAGCTATTTTTATAACAGGTAAGTTTCATTTAAGATATTTTTACTATAGTTTTTATTCGTTTTTGGAAGAAGAAAAAATTTCTTACTTTTTTTTTATTCTTAGGAAAAAAATTAGTTTGATTATGTATAATTTATATAAAACTAATTTATCATCTAATTTTTTTAAAAATAATTAAGTGCTTTAAGAAAGAAAAATATAAAAAAATCATTGGTCATGATTAAATGGCTTAAAAAGATTCATTTGTTTATTTCTCTTATAAATATTTATTAACGAATTCAATAAAAAAATAAAATAATGATCATGTATAAAATCTCTAAATAATCATAATCATGTATAAAATCGCCAAAATGCCTCTCTTTAATATTCTGCCGATTAAAGATTATGTTATTTATTATTTTATTATCATTTATTTATTTCTTTTAAAAAATATTTATTATCCAATTCATTAAAAAATAAAAAAACGATCATGTATAAATCTCTAAATAATAATAATGTATAAAAAAGCTAAAAGGCATCACTTTAATTTTCTACCAACTACTGATTATTTTATTTATAATTATACTATCATTTATTTATTTATTTCAAAAATATTTATTATCAAATTCATTAAAAAAATAAAAAAACGATCATGTATAAATCTCTAAATAATAATAATGTATAAAAAGCTAAAAGGCATCACTTTAATTTTCTACCAACTACTGATTATTTTATTTATAATTATATTATCATTTATTTATTTATTTCAAAAATATTTATTATCAAATTCATTAAAAAATAAAATAATGATCATGTATAAAAAATCTCTAAAATGCCTCAATTTTTACCGAATAATGATTATGTTATTTATTATTATATTATCATTTATTTATTTCTCTTAAAATATTTACTATCGATTTCATTTAAAAAAATAAAATAATGATCATGTATAAAATCTCTAAAATGCATCACTTTAATTTTCTATCGATTAATGAATATGTTATTTATTATTATATTATCATTTATTTACTTATTTATTTCAGAAATATTTATTATCAAATTCATTAAATAAATAAAATGATGAGTATGTATAAAATAGCTAAAATGCATCACTTTAGTTTTCTACCGATTAATGAATATGTTATTTATTATTATATTATCAATTACGTTTTATCTCTCTTAAAAATATTTATCATGAAATTCTTTAAAATTAAAATAATAATAATGTATAAAATCTCTAAATAATAATAATCATGTATAAAATAGCTAAAACGCCATTAGTTAATTTTCTACAGAAATAGTTATATCTTTAATAAGAAAAACCACCAGAAATTGAGTGCCATACTTATTTTGAAAAGGTTCGCCGTTTTAACCTATGTCTTTCGAATTTAATAAAAATGTTCGCCGTTTTAACCTATGTCTTTCGAATTTAATAAAAAGGTTCGCCGTTTTAACCTATGTCTTTCGAATTTAATAAAAAGTTCGCCGTTTTTTTACCTATGTCTTTCGAATTTAGTAAAAGGTTCGCCGTTTTAACCTATGTCTTTCGAATTTAATAAAAGGTTCGAAGTTTTAACCTATGTCTTTCGAATTTAATAAAAAGATTCGAAGTTTTTAACCTATGTCTTTCGAATTTAATAAAAAGGTTCGCCGTTTTAACCTATGTCTTTCGAATTTAATAAAAAGGTTCGCCATTTTAATCTATGTCTTTCGAATTTAATAAAAAGGTTCGCCGTTTTTACCTATGTCTTTCGAATTTAATAAAAGGTTCGCCGTTTTAACCTACGTCTTTCGAATTTAATAAAATGGTTCGCCGTTTTAACCTATGTCTTTCGAATTTAATAAAAAGGTTCGCCATTTTAACCTATGTCTTTCGAATTTAATAAAAAAGGTTCGCCTTTTTTACCTATGTCTTTCGAATTTAATAAAAAAGGTTCGCCGTTTTAACCTACGTCTTTCGAATTTAATAAAAAGGTTCGCCGTTTTAACCTATGTCTTTCGAATTTAATAAAAAATGTTCGACAGCCGGAAACACTGGTCATATTTATTTTGATACGGGAAATGGCTTTGAAATTACTACCAAACTTAAAAAAAAAATACCTCATTCTTTCATATTTTGAAACATAAATAAAATATTTCAAACTTCCTGTTTCAAGGGAAGGAAAGTAATATTCGAATGGATTTAATCTGGTGATTTACTGCATTGTGAATATAAATATGGTGACGCTTATTTATCTAAAAAAACGATAATTAAATATTTCATATTATGATGTACCGTCTGCTAATTTTTGATTTATGTCTGAATTATATTTTAAGTTATTTTAAAATATAAAAATTTTTTGTATTTGTGATAGTAATTTAAACCTATAGCAATCAACCTTTTAATCTTTTCATTCTACTTAGTAGGGAAAATTTGTGCTGTAATGTCGTGATTCTTCGTCATTATTAAGATTCAATTGTCATGGTAATTTTTTATTTGGTTTAATTTATATTAACCATGCATGAAAAACATTTCTTTTTTTTCTTTTTTCGACATTAAAGTATTCAGACAATAAATATTTTTTTTCAGTTACATTTTCATGCAATTGATGCATTAAAATGATAACTAAACACCAATGTTCATTTTCATTTTCTAAAGACAATTAAAACTTTTAGTCAGCCAACAATGAAATGTTTAACTGTTTTTTAAAAATTGTTTTTCCATGTTATGCATTATCAGAAAGTGTTTCTCTCAGTTCTCTTTAAAATATTTACACTCAACCGCCAAAACATTACGACCACCTGTCAGTAACGAGTTGGCCCACCTTTGGCGCGCAACACAGCTTCGCAACACAGCAGTTAAAATATGTATGAAATAACCTAACAAATTGTTTCAAAATTAGTTTACCCTATAATGTATACATGCACGTGAATTGTATTATAAATCAAAATTTCCTTAAATATATACACAAGCAAAAAATATTTTATAAAGCAAATTGTTTTAAATATAATCTACGTGTGTAAACATTATATACACGCACGTAGATTATTTTAAAAAGCAAAATTACTGTAAATATACCCGCAAAATACGTATACACACATTTAAATTATTATAAAAATCAAAAATTATCTGAAGTATACACACAAGATAAGTAAACACACGTAAATTATTTTATAATTAGCATCTTAGTATAGTAAATGGTGGTGCTCACGCATCATAAATGTAATGGTTGTATACCATAAGCATTAAATAAACTAATGATACCTACAAGTGATGTTTTTAATATGTCGTAATCACTATATAATATAAGAATATTAATAAGTAATTAAATGCTGTGTTAAAGATGCTGGCTATCTTCCTTAATAGGGGAATATTCGTTGTTGAAAATGAGATGCCTGTTTGTGCAAGTTTATTAAAGTGATAAGATAAATTTTTTTTTTATTGAAATATTTATTTCTAACGTTTCCTCTTTGTAAAATGCACATTTGTTTCTTATTTATTCGCATTAGCCAATATAACTCATGGTAAAATATATATTATCAGAGAATTGACCCATCTAATCTGACCCCCAATCTCTTTTATTGCATGGTATTCAACAAGCTTCCTTAATTGTAGGAAAACACATATTTGGCCTCGTAGAATTTTTTAATGACGATTAGTCTTTTTTTTTACTTGGAATTATTCAATGCTACTACCAGTCGAAATTATTTTATGAAGCTATGTTTTTAATCTACCATACTCTATCGACATATAAAACATTTAATATGTCTTTAAATAACATAGCTTAAAACATTTCATTTAAAATAATCGTTTCGTAACATTCTGTGACTTGCATGAAAATGAATATTTTTTCCAATTTGACTTTCATTTCGAGTAGTTAGATTTTATAAACGCAAAATTATTACAAATTACAAATTAATTTCTTTTAACTGGCAGGGTTTCTTCAAAGGGTGTGTTAAGCACTTTACCGTGTAATTACAAAAGTGAATGAATTTTGAATAATTTTGTATCAATTTTTAATGATTTACTTTAATTTATGAATTATTTAATGCTTAACTTATTTTTAAGTTATATTTCAAATGTTTTTAAAAATTATATCAATAAAAATTCACAATGCCCCATAAAAATGGAAACACTTTCAACTTATTATTCCTATCATGGCAAGTAGCTCACACAAGAAACAAAATGGCGCACGTACTCTTTTCTACATCAGATACTTTATGGTTTGGTTTGTCGCTCTACGGTCATCTTGTGCACAGTTAGGCTAAACAGACCGGGACTTACAATTAAAAGTGGATTCCGAACTACTACAAACGTCCGTGGCACCGCCGGGACTCGAACCCGAAACCTATGGTACCGAGCGCCAGAGCGCATCCGCATCCGCATCCGTGGCTTATCTTCAAGTTACACGCGCCCTCTGGGTAATGCAAAGTGAGTAACGTCTGTGCAGCGCCTGCCTTAAGGCATCCAAGACCAAGCTGTCTTAATGTTTGTCAGCTGCATTAGAACAAAAAAAAATATACTTAATTGATGCCTAAATTCAATGCATAAATTTAATTCGAATCCTGTATTACTATTCGTGTTATTATTAACTTGGGCCTAGTCAAATTAAGTTGGGCCTATGGCGCCATCGAACCTAAATCCGTCACTGCGCATGAGATGTAGAGATAGCAAAAATATTTAATGAAAAATATGTTTTCAAATATTGTTTAGTGTCAAAGTTTAAACGATAAAATGTTTTTAACTCTTTAACGACAAAACGATGCTGAAATAAAAAAATAGGAAATTTTCTATTTTTTATAATACAATGTTCATTTTGAAATTTGTAATTACTTCAAACCCTATTATTATTTTATATTATCCTTCATATTATATAACACTAGAATATATTTTCATTTTATAGCTCAGTTTTGGGAAGTGCCTTTCGAAATAGAACTAAAATTATCTTCAAGGTAAATTTATGATTTACCGATAAACATCTTTAGCAGTAATTGCAGATAACATCTAAAATTATGGAACTATAATAAGAAATTGATTTCCTGTAGGACATCTAACACAATTCAAAATTACATTTCATTACATAAATTAAAGTATTTTATGCCAATTTATTAGGAGGAAAAATGTCAAAATATTTTACGTCGCATTTTGATCTCATTAAAAAAAAATTTTCGAATTACAAAAAAATGTGGTCCCACTTTAAAAATGGCTGACTTGTCTAAATGCAAGGCATTCTTTAATAATCAGAATAAAATGCGGGTAAAAAATAATTTTGTAAATTAATTATTTGTACTCTAATATTAGAAGAAAAGTTTTAAGGTTAAGTTTAAGTTTAAGGGGTCCAGTGGTCTAGCGCCCGTAAATTCGTGGAGTTTTCAGGATTTTTTTTTTTTTTTTTAATGAAAACTTTTTTTCAAACTTTATCGATATATTATAATATATATATTATAATATAATTATAATTAATAGAATTTTTTAAGTAGTTAAGGAGTGGCGCTAAAGTTGTCCTCCTCATAAATATGGACCTGGGTGGTAGGTCAAGTTTTGGCTCTTTCACTTATCTGTAAACGAAAAAAATTTTCCGATCAGTATAAGTGTAGTTATCGCTGGAACTAGAATAAAAAAAAATTGACAAAATGGCGCGTTGTTGAAATTTACATACAGTAAACAGACTGTTTTTCATTAATTTTTGTATGTAAAAAATAAGAAGTATTCAACGTAAAAACTTTTTTTAGTTCCAGCAATAGGTACTGGTGTATTGAATAGCATAGCAAAATTTGATACGAATCGGCCGAGAAGTTTTTTTTTTCTCACACAGTGCAGAAAAAAGTAGTTTCAAAATAAATGAGTTTGAAGTTTGAGGTAAGCATATTCTCAATAAAATCCGACATAAATATGTACTTACAATTAATCTGCGATACCAGCACCATACAATATCCCTTCTGTCCGTTCATATTCTTCTGCTTCTTCGGATTTAGCTTTTTCCGAGCTGTTCTGGCCTCTTTGTATTCACTGGTGCTCTGACGATCGGCTGTATAGGCTCGTCGCGCGTCACGTTTTCGGGCGAGTTGCTCCGCTTCTGGACCGATTTTAATGGCCATTAGAGCCATGATTTTTAGATAGCTGTGAAGCCTTCATTGGATGTACTATATGTTGAATGAATCATGGAAATTCTCGCAACATGAATCACAACATGTTGCGACGTCGACGATTTTTGCCGGCAAATTGAAACTTTGGCGCAAGTTGCCATACACAAGAATCGAAACTTTCATTATTGTTTTGAGTGTTACTGCCGAGACTTCTTTCTAATAGATCATCGGCAGGTAAATCCTCGTAAATCGGCTTCAATATTTCTTGTGCTTCATCATCTAGAGCAGGTGGATGTTCAAAGGTTTCCAAAGTACCTTCAGCTTCACTTTTACGCCATTTACACCAAGTTTCAGGGCCTACCGGACAATACGAGCTCTGTGGATTTCCATCCGTAGAGACTTTATGATAAAATCCGGTCCATATTATTTTTTTTTTCTTTCTAATGCAGCTGGCAAACACTTAGACAGCTTGGTCTTGGATGCCTTAAGGCAAGCGCTGCACAGACGTACTCACTTTGCATTACCCAGGGGGCGCGTGTAACTTGGAGATAAGACACGAACGCTGAGTGACAATGCCCCCGCAACGCTCTACGATCCTATTAGACCGGGACCTACAGTTTAAAGTGGATTCCGAACCACTACACACATCCGTGGCACCGCCGGGACTCGAACCCGAAACCTGTGGTACCGAGCGCCAGAGCGCTAGTCACTCGGCCATTCAGGCCCCATATTATATTTAGGGGTATAAATAAGACCCGAGCAACTGCATTCCTACGAACAATGAATCTATTCATGGGGCCACCCGGCCCTTTTTCCTGATTCTGCGCTGACCTGCTAAATGGGCTGTAGAACTTAAAATATCGCCAATATCATTACAAAAATTTAACAGTATATTCTTAAAGGATTATACTTTCGAAATATTGGAAAAAAAAATTTGATTTTTTGAAAATTCTAGACTAAGTCCCCTTAAGTTTAAGTTTAAACTGTAAGACCAAGTTTTAAAGAAAATATGTGTTAAAAAATAAGGCATTCGATATCAAAACAAACAAAATTTCACCTTCAATTAAAAATCACACATCGAATATTTTGATCCATGCGCAAATTTCGAAAAAAAAAAACAAAATTATTTATTGTTGCATAAAATACAGCATGTACAAATAAAAAAAAATCATAATTGTATTCTTAAAATTATAATAAATGGTCTTTGTGCGGTCCAATTTAAAGAAATTCAGTTTTTGTTATATTTATTTTATGTAGCTTTATTTACTATTAGATATATTTTGTTTTGTTTTGGGAGACTACTGGGAGAATTAGATGCGATCATTGTAGCATAATAAAGGTGCTATTACTGCATTTGTAAGATTTTGTTACTGAGTGAATTACAACTTAAATAATCAGAAGTATGTTCTGCGTTATACAGTTAGACATAAATAGGGGTATATTTAAATAGAAAAAAAGATTATGGGGATTTTATTTCAATGCATTGCATAAATTTATTCATTTTATTTCAATGCAACTTAAACATAAAACATCCGATTATCAATTCCACTTTAAACTTGTCTTTTAACTACTGATAGTAATAATGATAAACCGTGGTTGTATTCATTTTCGGAATGCCGTAAATCATAAGAAAACTATTGAAATAATGGGATTGTTATTTCTGTTATGTAATAATCCTTGTTATTTTTAAGTCATGAAGAATCACTATATGTTAATATCAACTAGGTTCAGCAGTCAAAAGAATATACCAATGTAACCGTAACAGTAATAAACTATGAAGCAAAAGTTAATCATGATGATGCTTGAGTATCAGCCAATGGATAAAAGTCTTCTTAAATTTCTGAAACGAATATTATGAATATATGAAAGGGATTCAATATATGAAAAGGGATTCAATATATGAAAAGGGATTCAATAATTATGTTTATATGAAAAGGGATTCAATAATTATGTTTATATGAAAAGGGATTCAATAATTATGCTTATATGAAAAGGGATTCAATAATTATGTATTAAAAAGAAATATTACGTCAAAAAAATGATACAATAAGTTCAATTATAGAAGCGTAGAAAACATTCAAACAACATTTTTAATCTTAAAATTAAACCAAACAATTCCTTACAAGATACTACATTTCATAAAAAGTTCACGAATGTCTGTAATATTTGTGATATTGAATCCATATCATGAATAAATAAGTATTGAATCCATATCATGAATAAATAAGTATTGAATCCATATCATGAATAAATAAGTATTGAATCCATATCATGAATAAATAAGTATTGAATCCATTATATGAAGTATTGAAACCATTAATAAGTATTGAAACCATTTCATAATGTCTTTATTTCATTAAATATGATTAAAATATTTTTCATAAAAATTCGTTTTATTAAATTAATTCAAAATAAAATAAATGATTAAGAAAACTATGTAGTGTTTAAGAATTCTTTTACGCCTGATATGTATACAAAAAGCATTTTATTTTTTTACACATAATAAATAGCCTTACACCCAATTTCAGTGCAAATATGACGATGTACAAAAATAAAAAGTTTTAATTCTTGAAAAAAAAAGCCCATTTAAAATAATATTGACAACATTTTTGCATATAAATACAGCAATCGACATTATTAATTATGTAAAATAATATTTAAACGGAAATAAATTTAAATTAAGTGGGCTTATTCATAAGAAAAAAAAAACTTATTTAAATCAATGTTTTCAATGTTAATGTTAATGTTCAATGTTAAAAGAAAATTTATTTGAATCAATGTTTCCAAGTATATTCTAAATAATAGAACATGACCCAGTATTACCAGTCATCGATATATATTTATATATATATCACAACATTTAATTTTTAAAAGTTTAGCTGAGAAAAATTTAAGTTCCGAAAAATCAACAATTGATCAGTTCATACGTTAATGAATTGATCAATTGTTGATTTTTGTTGAACAGTTCATTAACGTATTAATTTATATCAATTGTTGATTTTTAATGTTATTTTGTAAACACGAATGTTTAAAATTAATTAAATGTCTCTAAAGATTTATCATAACTAACAGCTAAAATTTAAAAAAACAAAGACAAAAATATTTACAGCTAAAATTTGGAAGTTGGTGTTTTATAAGAAATTGAGAAAAATGCATTTTCATGAAATCTTAGCTATGATAATATAGCCTACACTTTTTATTGACACTGATGAGATTAAAAAATAACTAAAAAGACACTGTGAACAGTTGGGCATGGCCTTTAATGTTTGTGACAAATTTATATATGTATTTCAATTTCTGTGAAATTTAATTTTATAGTTTCGTCTTAATATTAAGAAGATTGTTTTTTCTTTTAATGTAAAACGATAAATATATGAAGTACTTCGAAATATTTAATCAGAGATAAGTTATTGTAGAATACATTTTAAAGGTGTAAAAAACATGCTGAATTTTTTTCTGTAAACTAGTTTCTCTTCAAAAGATACTAAAACTCAAAAATAAAACAAATTAGAAAAATCTGAAGAATATTTTTTCCTACATGCACTTTATAAGATAATTAAAAAGAATTATTTTACCAAAACTATCCTTTTTTATAATAGATTTCAAATCATGTATTTTATTCTACATTTTTAACAACGATAACACAAATTATTCAAAAGATTCACGTAGATAAACGTTAAGTTATCTATTAAAGTGTTATGATTATTTATTAAGTAATGAATAATCAATTTAAATAGCACTCAAGGAGAAAGAAACGGCAGAGAAGTGTAGGAAAAATCAAAGTTTGTGAGACAATGCTATGTAGATGATACATATCTCTTGCAAAGTAGGAAAAATTACAAAATTGCTATTACTGAGAAACTAAGCAACTTTTTCCATTAAGAATAAGGGAAATATATGAAGTATAAAGTTATTCTACCTGGTAATTATTTGTTTTACCATCGGGAGGATGCAAGAAATTTGACCTTCAAATTTGGTAATTATTTCCTTGAGGAGTCTTTAAATTTCTTTAATAAAGATTTTCTCGAGGTTTGCAGGCTTCTGCCACATTGCTCAGTTCTATATTAATTCCAAGTATTTTAAAAAACTTACTTCATTAAGAATAAGGGAAATATATGAAGTACGAAGCAACAGTTATTCTGCCTGGTAATTGTTTCTACATTGTTGATTTACCATCGATAGGATGGAAAGAATTTCGACCTTTCAAACTTGATGGATGCAACAGTTTTGACCTTTCAAATTTGGCAATTATTTCCTTGAGATGTCTTAAATTTCTATAATAAAGATTTTCTCTAGTTTTCAGGCTTCTGCCAATTATTTTAATAAAATTTAATCCTTATTTTACTCATTGGTTTTTATATTATCTCTTTGTTCAGAAGATAAATTTCTTTAAGAGTCTTTCCATTGAATTTTTATTTTGGTATTGTTTACGAATCTTTCATGAACTTGAGCGGGTGTATAATTAAAAACCTCAATATAAAAATTTCAACGAATGCATTTATTGATATGATTTACATACATTTATTGATCCAAATTTAACGAATACATTTATTACACGTGCACTAATCGTTAAAATGAGACATTCGTAAACACCATTAATGAATATTTACAAATGAATATAAACATTAAAAGAAGGCTCTCTGAAACATTGTCATGGCCTCTCGAAAATTAATATCAATATTGGAAATCATCCCCACATTTTGATCTCTGTTTCTCAAAGCTTTTTATACTCAAACTTCCTCGTACCTCACTGATTTCTAAACCTGAACTCCCTACTTCGATGATTTGTTTGTTTGTGACTAATCCTCATTGTCCTACAGTGCGGGACGGCATCCCAGGAGTGATCTACTCATGGATGGAGGGAAAGGGGGCAGCTTCTGTTGTGATGGAGCACCCGTAGGTAGAAGTCTGACTTTTGCTCCGTGACGCTCTTACAGTCATACGAGACCGGGACCTACGGACCTGCATTATAATATAACTTTATTACAAACCACTAGTTGATTGGTTTGGTTTGTTTGTCGTTCTATGGTCATCTAGTGCCCACTTTAGGCTAAATAGGCCGGGACCTACAGTATAAAGGGGATTCCGAACCACTACAAACATCCATGGCGTCGCCGGGACTCGAACCCGAAAACCTGTGGTACCGAGCGTCAGAGTGCTAGCCACTCGGCCATTCAGGCCCTCGATGATTTGTTGGCTGCGCAGGTTAGAATTACCATTGCCTTGAGAGGTTGGACTTGTACCTGTTGAACTGCAGAAGGTATTTTATGTGTCTCCTACCACCCAACGGAAAAACTGATGGAGGCATTCCCTATCCGCCACCCGGAGACACTCTCTGTAGATGTTACAGGCTCTCCCTAGAGAATTACAGAAATAAATGTCGAGAGAAGAACAGCTACTACTCTCACAAAATTAAGGTGCAACACAAAAATATGAAAATTTCTGTTGATGGCGGTAAAAAATTCTGAAAATGTGGCAGCTGTCCGGAAGTCGAGCTTACTCCTCAACATATCTTTAATTGCCTAGCTCAGGGATGGGCAAACTTTTCGGTCGCGGACCAAAAATCGAAAAAAAAAGTTTGGCGAGCCAAGATAAATTTTTCTAAAATTTTAAAAACAATATACAATAGTACAATTTAAATATGGTAAAAATATGAGATGAATGAAATTGCGATTTCATTTTTAAAAGTTCCTTATATTGAGATTCGAAGTGAGATGTACTGATTCTAAGGAACGAAGATAAATTCTCACCTGTCTGTCAGTCTACTTCAGAAATAATACTTTCTAAGATTCATAGTGGAAACACTTGTTCACATATATAAGATGATGCAAGCATAGCACTGATTTTCTGGGCGTGAGATATTAAATTTGGGAAACTTACTTTCGATAATGATTTGTAAAACTCTAACTTTGGCATATTTAGCTTGGCTTAGGCATATTTAGCTTATTTTGGCTTGCTATTTCCCTCGATTTATGTTTTGCAGAACAAAAATAGAAAAAGTAAAAAGATCATCAGTCCTTTGAAAAGAGGACGAAAAAAAATATTTAATCAAAGTAAAAAAGGAGATGGATATATAATATATAAATATATATTTATTTTAATTTGCCTCGGACCGGCAAATTAAAAATTGTATCGGCGGGCCGGATAGAACCTTCCGACGGGCCGTAGTTTGCTCATCCCTGCCCTAGGGAATTACAGAACTAAATGTCGACAGAAGAACAGCTACAACTCCCACAAAATTAAGATTTAAGAACCACAAAAATATGAAAATTTCTGCTGATGGCGTTAAAAACTTCTAAAAATGTGGCAGCTGTCCGGAAGTCGAGCTTACTCCTCAGCATGTCTTTTTGATTGCCCAGCTGTTGCAGCCGCCATGCATTGTCTTGGCCATCCCTCAGAAGAGGATTTATACCCGAGCTGGCAATCAGCATAGTCAATATTATTCGAATCACCAGGGTATTAGATTTTCTTGTGCTCTTCAGGGGATACGGCAAACCACAACAAAAGTATATATAAGGAATAATGCGGTGCAAAGAGTAAGTTATAATGATAAATAGAAAATTTGTATAAAAATATATAAAATATAAATATAAAAAATAATAAAATTAAAAAATTAAATACAATATAAAAGATGAAGAAATGAAGGGTTTTATTTATTTATTTATTATTAATAAAATATTTAAAATAAAGAACAGCAAAAATTAAGTTAGTCATGGTGAGAAAAAATAGAATTACATGAGACGAATGAATAGAATTACATTACTAAAGTACTACGGTGCCAAAAAAAGTAAGATCAATTATTTTTTTCAAAACCACTTTATTTATTCTTCCAAATTTATTTCATCGCCATTAAAGTAATCCCCTCCGGGCACAACGCACTTATGAACAATTTTTTTTCCAATCCTCAATGCATGCTAAAAAGTCATCGGCAGGATGGCCTTCAAAGCGCACAGCGATTCACGTTGAATCTCTTCAATGAACACAAAACGGTGTCCCCGGTGTGGTCTTTTGAGTTTAGGAAATAGCTAGAAGTTGCACGGTGCTAAATCAGGTGAATACGTTGGATGTAGAAAGATATGTGTTTCATTTTTGGCGCAAAACTCACGAAGAATCAATGCAGTGTGAGCTGGCGCATTCAGTGTTTTCGGTACCAATCAAGATTTGATGCGTTTGAGGTCCAAATGTAATTGCCCGATCCTTTTGAAATTCCAACATCATCCGCAAGGTCTCTAATTGTAAGTCGATGGTTTGCAAGCACCAAATCTTTAATTTTTTGGACGTGAGCTTCGTCGGTTGAGGTTGGTCTTCAACGCGACCAGAGGGCTCTTCGTCTTCAACGCGTTCTCTGCCTTCTTTAAACTATTTATACCACTTCTAAACATTTCTTTCCGGTGTAGGAATGCTCACCGAATACCTTGTGCAACATTTTATATGTTTACACAAACAAAATTTAATGCAAGTTATTTGCTCAATTAGTGCAGACATTTCAAAAATCGCCGGAATCAGTTTTAGCGTCTCACAAAGCCAAGCGTAACTCAAACACTAATGAATATTTTGACGTCAAATTTCACACAGTACCAGAAACTTAAAAGAACTGAAATTCCATAAGCCTGGGTATTTTAAATTGAAAATCAGTCTTACTTTTTTGGACACTGTAGTAGATGTTATTGCTTTAATAAGACAGAAAATAAATAGTAAAATAAAAAGCTAGAGTAAATGTAAAAACGCCAAATGAACGTACCCTTATCGAGGAGAAATAATTGGGAAAAACGAGTTTGTTGAACCATTGCAATGATTCGAAGTACAAGGCCAGCGCTTTTGAATAGAAATTACTCCTTACTTCATTCCTGCCCACAAATTTTATCTGATTTGATCATCATAACTCACTCCTACACTCTTCTCATTCGCTGTTTCTTGTGGCTTCTTGGTAGTTTTCTATTTTCCCATGGGCACATTCTTATTGGTTTTTCTTCTCTTAGCAGTACTGGGATTGTACAAATATTTTTATATGATTCCTTTTATTATCTAAATCAGGGGTCTCCAAACTACGGCCCGCGGGGCAAATGCGGCCCGCCAGTGTCATCAATCCGGCCCGCGATAGCGAATAGCTTATTGCTGCTGTAATAGTTGGATAAAAAAAAACACAGAATGATAATAATTCGGTTTTATTGACTTACTAGGTGAAGCTTAATGACAAGCATAATATGCAGAAAATTTAACTTAAGCAGAACAACTAACAAATAATTGAAATGAATCCCACTAACATTATAAACTAGTGAACATCCCGCGGTTACCCTCGGTAGTTATGTTGGGGTAAAAAGAGTATCGCATATGTATGTATATCGATGTTTGGAATGTATACATCATGCATCAAACATATGATTTTTATCCTGAAAATCTCTCAGGAACGGAAAAGCTAAATTAACGCGAATGAAACCGCGGTGTATCCACTTGCAAAAAAATGTTAACGAGATTTATGTAATTGTAATTTTTCACTGACAATAGTTTGTAGTTAGCAAGCGTATGCTCGCTCAGAGCGCGTACTCGGCGACTAGTCTAGAAATTATAGATAATGGCAGAAAAATTAAAACGGTTTGGCCCTTGGTACTTACTGAGTAAACAGTATGGCCCTAAGGCTGGAAAGTTTGGAGACCCCTGATCTAAATCAAAAATTAAATCAATTTTATATTCATATCATCCCTTTTAAAATATTTGTTTAGTTTTTAAAAGTACAGTTTAAATAATATGAAATGTAAAATGTTATATTATTATTGGATATGAAAAATGAGTGTTTTTTTTTTAATATTTTATAATATCATTTGTTAATTATTTTTAATTGTGTATGTGTTGAAAACGTGAGAATGTACAAGGTACAAGATTTGTCAATTTTTTTATGCATGCAAACAATTTCAATTAAAAAATAAATCCCAAAATAAATTTTACTAAAAGTTAATAACGCTATTATGAAAAAATTATACGTTAAAAAAAAAAAATTACATAAAAAAACAGGGAAATTACGTGACCTTACCTTTGCCGTTTTTCAAAAGGGCTCGAAGAAATGCAGATTCAAGTACCTCATTGAGACAACTGTAACTTCAATGCTGCACGATGCAATACGATCGAACATAACTAAGTATTAAAGGCTTCTTCTACTACTACTACACCACACCACTATGCCTACAGCTGAGTTGCCCCTTTACAGTTTGGGAATAACGTGGGTGAGAAGTCTGATTGGGCTCTGTAACGCTCTACGGTCATATCAGACCGGGACCTACGGTTTCAAAGTGGATTCCAAACCACTACAAACATCCATGTCCGAACCCGAAACCTGTGGTACCTAGCGCCAGAGAGCTCTAGTCACTCAGCCATCAGGGTAACTTCTGAAGTGTCCAGTGACATCTCATCCAACATTTTCAGTGAGTATGGCTATAGTCGATCCAACTCCTACGGTACTGGGTAATTTGTCGGCCAAGACCATTTCACCAATTTTCAATCGGTGCCAAATCTGTGGATCAAAGAAGTGTATTAATATTGATGGGACGTTACTGTGTCAATCTTGTGTATGGCCAAAATTATCCCGTTGATTGTCAAAGCATGTTATTAAAGGGTGTATCCCGAAGGTGTAGCTGGGCTCCATGGTACCACGAATTCCCACATCATTCCCAAACTGTATAGGGCCAATTTAGCTCTATAATATCATATACAATGATATTCCAAACAACAATTATTTCAAATGAAGATTGCGATAGGTGGTAACCAAGATAGTACAAGTATTGGCATAACAATTGATTGTTAACTCTAACAAATACAAATGTCAATAAAGATAGTACCTAATGTGGAAAAATGATGCAATCGGTTTTGCATATGTTTGTCAGATGATGTGTTCCTTGTTATTAGCTGTCCAAAGACGTCCTTGACCAGGGAGTCGTACATGTCAGCTTAAACTCGTTCATTAGTTTCAACATCTCTAAACTATTATCAGAAGAATTGAGATGGACATTAACTAGTAGTGGCGAAACTAGTATTGGGACGAAAACGCCTGATTGATTATTTTTCTTCTTAAACTCGCATCTGCTGGTATTTGCTTAAATGGTGGTATAATGGTTCCTACGATAATAAAACATCTCTGCAGCAGGTAAAATGCTCACCGATAACGTTAAGGTTATGTATATAGTATATAAAGCAGAGTTTTTTTTTTGTTGCAAAGTCAAACAACACCTTAAATAATATTTACTGCAATCATGTGAAAATTTATTTGATATTTATAATAAATGAAACCATATTCGCAATAAGTATCACGATGCATAACTGCAATTTGGTTGAGAAACCATTTGTTTAATAACAATTTTATTCTTTTACTTTTTGATAATCTGAAATTCGATAATTATGGTACGATTATTGTTTAAAAAAATTATTTAGAAAATACCAATTAATACTGGGATGCCATTTAAGCATGGCAGGAAATAATGACAATTAACATACTATGCCATTTCAGTTACAGAATAATCTGATACCATATCATCACGTCAGTTTCATTATGATTTCATTCATTTTTCATTTATGAAATACTTCAAAAAAGTCGTTTTATACTTATTAATTAGAGAATGTCTTCTTCATTGAAGTTAGTAAAATAATACTGTGATTTTTGGATGATTCCCTTTTTTTTTTCTCAGGGATGCATCATTTCTCAGGATACATCATTAAAGAATATGTATTCTTCATTAAAAAGAATGAAGTAACATTGTTTTTTGGGAATGTATAGGATAATTATCTTGTTTTTTCAGGATGCGACAGTGGGTTTGGGAATGCAACAGCAAGAAAACTGGATGCCAAAGGATTCCACGTGTTTGCTGCATGTCTTTTTCCTTTAGGTCCTGGCGCTGCACAACTCAACCAGGAAACATCCAGAACGTCTGAAAATTGTAGGACTGGATGTGACCAATGAAGAAAGTGTACTGAAAGCACTAGAGTTCGTCAAGAACAACTTGGGACATTCCAGTACGTTATAAAAATAAATTTTTTGGTCAAAATCATTATATATATATATATATATATATATTTAGTACGCAAATTCTAAGAATAATAAAACTTAGATTTTTCCAGATCTTAAGTGATAATAAAAATATATTAATGGTCTAGCAAATACTTAGGTCCAACTGAAAATAAATCCTAAACATAACTACAATAAATTTTGAGTTCAGTAATTTATTTTTTAAATAAAAATGCCATCAAACCATCATTAATTTATAATTTATGTAAAAATATTTCATAAACCTTCAGTGTATTTTATTATGAGGACTATATTAAAATTTTAAACATATAAAGACTATAGAGTCTTTAAACTTTTGAAATAAGAAGTAATTGTATGTGTTCTCTATAATACGTATAAGATTAGTCTACAATCAATAAAATATAAAGCAGAACAAGCATACTGGAAAGAATACATAAAAGATTCAAATAGGGCTATATAAAATATATAAAATAAAAGGACAAAATATGGAAAAGAACATAATATTTATATTTTTAATCATTGTTTTTATATAAATATATAATTTGAGTTAAATTAAAATTTTTTGACTTCACTACAAAGGAAAATTCAAAAAAGCTTCTTAGTTGAAAAGAATGGTTTTTAAAATTTAGTGTTGGAATTTACTATAAATTTTAAGCCTTTTAAAAAATAAAAGCCTTTAATAAATTTTAAGCCTTTTAATTGAATTTTATAAAGACAACTCTACAAAAATGAAGTCAAATTTTTTTCTATAGAGTTTCATGTGTAAAATAAACACGGTATTTTCAATAAAAAGTAATTTCAGACGTTTCCATTCATTGAAAATACTGGATAGCAACTTTGAATAAGTGTATAAGTGTCCAGTATTAAATATTTGGCAAGAAACTTATCTTTTATGACTCATTTCGAATACAAATTATTTATATATTTTTGACAATTTTCTACACCTCGAAAATGACAGAGTATGAATATTATTAGACACTTTTTGCTTTTAAACGATTTGGAAAATAATATAACACTTCATTTTAATAGACTTATGGGCTGTAATCAACAATGCTGGTATTTACAAAGGCCTGGCTGTCGAATTGTCGAGTCTTCAAGAATTCAGAGATTGTATGGAAGTTAATGCATTTGGTCCCATAAGAGTTACGAAGGCTTTCCTGCCTTTGATCAGAAAAGTTAAAGGCAGAGTGGTTAACGTCACGAGCTATGGTGGTATGTACCAAAAACAATTTTTTAAAATTTCATTTGTGTGGCATATCATTTAACTCATACGAAAAATAAGAAAACATGGTATCCTTCAGTATTTTTTATATTTCGCATTTAAAGACATTGTTTTTATATATGTCAGCATCTTGCCTTGTTAGTCAGATTACTTGGTGAGAATTTCCTTTTTTTTCTCCCCTACTATACTTAAACAGTAATTCTTACTAAAAGTCTTCAGGGAAGGCACTGTCCTCTTTCTTCATCGACTCGGAGTCAAGTCAGACTTATACTTAGGGGTGCTCTATCCCAACAGATGTTGCCCCTTTACCTCCATCCACGAGCAGACTACAAACAGGTTGTACATCCTTCGCTTCAGGACACTGAGGATTGATACTTATATGTAGAATTTCATAGCAAAATGCTCCAGCTTTAAACATCAACTTTATGCAGTACTAGTAAAGAAAGCACATACGATACAACACTGCTTAGTGAAAAAAAAATTTAATGATTTCGTAGTTAATGAGTTTTATAAATAAGAATATGTTATAAGCTTTTCCCATACAGCTTGCAACTATGTGGTATGACGCTGTTTTCCAATATTTATTTTTAATAAAATAAATAAAAAAGAAATTAATATTTATTTCTGATAAGCACTTAGAAAACACAGTGTGTGATATTTATCGATAAATATGGTGCATATTATAAATTATTTGCAATATTTATGTTTATTGTTATTATTCACAGGCAGAATGGCTGTTCCTCATATGACACCTTATATAGTAAGTAAATTTGCAGTTGTAGGATTCAACGATTGCTTAAGAAGAGAAATGGTAGATTGGGGAGTTCGTGTAATAAGCATAGAACCAGAAGCATTCAAGTAAGTTGATTTTTTTTTTTTTAATATAATAATTAGTTTCTTTTAACTCCTTGCTTGACGAATGAATTCATTGCTTAATTCATAAGGTATTAAAATTTATTGCAAAGAATTGAACACTTTTCCTCCCAAGTTTTAAACAATATAAATTGCACAAATTTTTATAAATCCATTCAAATATTTATAATTATGTTTTAAATGAACTAAGCAACTATGATTACAACATTTCCTAAAAGACCTCGCTGTTCTGAATATTATTCATTAACATTTTGTCCTCCTTTCAAATTGCCATGCAATATCTCCGCTGAGTCAATTTCCCCTCGATTATTTTGTTTCTATTGATTACCTTTTATTCTTAAAAATTATAATAATAATATTTTGCAAATTTATGCATATAAAATTTAAAAAAAAAACTTTACAAGTTAATTTTTTTTTTAAATAATTAATATATAACTTACTCACTCTATCAGATCCCACTGGGCTTAAAGCTTAAGAAACTTCTCTCATTCGCATAGCAGAAAATATTCCCGTTGGCAAATCGTAGTCGTCGTTGTCGAACACTTTTAAGGCTAACATATGTGTTATTGTTGCCTGCAGAGAATATCCTTACAAGTGATTATTTCTTGGGTTGAAAAAAAGTTAAAACAAGTTTAAGCTTTAAAATTTGCACGGAACTCGAAACACATGTTCGTTCACTTTTGTACCTGAAGGTAGGCGAAACGTCACTTAGGTTCGTTTGTATTTCCCATACTAAAAGATTTTTATTTTAATGGTGGTCAACTTGACAACTCATTTTACTTTTTTTAAATTAAACTGCAGCACTCACCAATTCACACTAAAATTTAGACGAAGCAATTTGATTTGACATCGTACAAAGTTTATAATATCCGAAATGTTTTTACCCAATCATCTGGCTGTCGTGATCTGTCGTATCGAAGTCATATAGTTTGGCATCAAATCTTTTCTCATGAGTGATCTTTTCTCACCAAAAAATAATTACCTGTCAGATCACAGGCATTTGTCCACCACTTGAGAATCTTTCGTTCCATTAAATGACAATTAACATCAGACAACAGTTTTTAATGCTTTTTGACAAGCATTAGTTTCCATGGTTTAATATTTTTTTATAAATAGTCTTATTTTTTTATAAATAATCCTTAACAATACTTTCTATAGAGCTGGTTGCAACCATTTGTGATAAACTGTGTTGATTCTTTTAAAAAGATAATAAACCATATTCTCGAAACAACAGGTAAAGAATGCCTGCCTGAATTGTCAGTTAAATGGAACCAAAGATTCTCAAGTGGTGGACAAATGCCTGTGATCTGGTAAATTGCGTTGGCTGTCGCGATCTGTCTTATATCAAAGTTATATATATAAAATCTTTTGTCATGCTGCAAAAAATAATTAACTGCCAGATCACAGGCATTTGTCCACCACTTGAGAATCTTTCGTTCCATTTAACTGATGATTCAAACAACATCATGTACATAATAGACGGGTTTTTTCAATGCTTTGTCTGACAAGCAGTTGTTCGGAGAGCATGGTTTAATAGAATTAAGTCGTTTTAATAGAATTAGTCTTATTTTTTTTTTATAAATAAGCCCTTAACAATACTTTCTACTAGATCTGGTTGCAACCATTTGTGATAAACTGCGTTGATTCTATTAAAAAGATAATAAACCATGTTCTCTTGTCAAACAACTGCTTGAATACTTCTTGAAAGAACTGCTTGTAAAGCATCTAAACTATCTGTCTATTGTGTACATGATATTGTTTGACTTGTCAGTTAAATGGAACGAAAGATTCTCAAGTGGAGGTGGACAAATGCCTGTGATCTGGTAAAGTAATCTTGTTTTTAGCAGCCTGAGAAAAGATTTGCATTTATATGACTTCGATACAATGACAGATCGCGACAGCCAACACAGTTTGCCAAATCACAGGCACTGGTCCTCCTCCACTTGAGAATCTTTCGTTCCATTTAACTGAAAATTCGGACAACATCATGTACATAATAGACGGGTAGTTTCAATGCTTTGCCTGACAAGCAGTTGTTTCGAGAACATGGTTTTTATTTATCTTTTTAATAAAATTCTATTGATTTTCAGAATTCCTGTCAAGTTTTATTTTTAATGTCAAATAGCCTTTTAATATATTTCAGTGTTATATTAGACTGTAAATATAATTTAAAACTCATGGTATAACTAAAAATTTATTACATTATCATATGATATTAGATCTAGATTGCTATTATTTCATTGTCATAAAAAATTTAATTTCTAAAAAAAATAATAATAATTAATACTTCTATTGCAGTACACCAATGGCAAATAATGAAACACGTATCAAAACATTTGATGAAGAAATCGCTTCTTTAGATTCTTCTATAATAGATGACTATGGCCTCGAATACTTCAAACAGTACAGAAAAATGATGTTAATGGGCGGCGACTTCGTGGCACCGAACATTTGCAGAGTGGTGGACGCTCTGTATTCAGCTGTGAGTTTGAAATATCCTGACTCTATTTACATGCCATGTAGAAACTATTTAACAGAGCTATGCAATGTCCTGGCTATAAAATCGCCTGTATGCATGCAAGACTTTGGAACTCAAATATTTTCTGCTTTTGTAAATATTCCTAAACCTAAAGGTGCAACAGAAGATTTTGAAGAAGTCTTTAGCGAAAAGAATTTAACTAAATAAACTTATATGTTCTTATTATTCTCTTTGTAGCGTGCAGGTACTGGATGGCCTTACATTCAGCCAGACTGTAAATAGGTGTAGTAAGTTTAAGGCACAGGCACATACCTGAGGCACAGTTTTATTTACACAAGCACAAACACGTCACACATACAGTTAGACGCATACAATATTTAACACATTTAAAGTGAAAGATAGATAATTATAGCTTCGTTGAAGATCTCCACTTCTGAATCGAAAAACTGAAAATTGGCTAAGCGCAGGATGCAAAGAAGTGCAGGGTTGCCCTAAATATACTTCCTCTCCGGGTGAAAGTATAGAATCCAGGGTAAAC
This sequence comes from Caerostris extrusa, assembly GCA_021605095.1. Taxonomy (NCBI): domain Eukaryota; kingdom Metazoa; phylum Arthropoda; class Arachnida; order Araneae; family Araneidae; genus Caerostris; species Caerostris extrusa. The sequence continues at coordinate 156,992 of BPLR01015505.1, forward strand.
ATATTTCCTCTTTATTTTAATGCCAAATAGCCTTAAAATAAAATACATTAAAATACTAAATAGCCTTACATTATTTTAATGTTATATTAGAATATAAATATAATTTAAAACTCATGGAATAACTAAAAATTTTCAATGAGTTATTTTATGATATGAGATATACTTTACTATTATTTCAGTCATAAAAAAATTTAATATCTAAAAATATTTATTTGTGCTTGTATTAGTACACCAATGGCAAATAATGAAACACGTCTCAAAACATTTGATGTAGATAACAACAAACAATAGACACAAATAAATACATAAAACAATAACACAAAACAATGGACTATAAATCAATTAAACGTTTCTCAACAGAAGCTCGCGGTTGCGCTGTATTTCCTCTCGGATGAGAATATGGAGTCCAACTGACCTAAACCTCACTTGGGCACTCTTACCAGTGTGTAGGAGGAAGCATGGTTACATCTTTTAATTATATTTATTATATAAAAATTATGGTTTCCTAGATGAATTTGCTGCAAAAAATATTTAAAAGTACATTCTATTTATTTTTTAGAGTACATTCATTGCCCCAGCTACATAATATTAAAAAAATTTATATTTTGGCAAATTTTATTAGGGAAGAATATTTCTGAAAAGTGCTTATTATCAGTCAAATTGTAAAGGAAAAATTATTCTGAATAACCATTTTACAAGTAAAAATATTTTCAAGCAAAGCAAAACACGTTAAAAAAATTAAATTGAAAGTATATCCATAAACAACAAAATTTTGTCTGCTTACTTTTTAACAACAGCAACCAAATGAAACAAAATAAGGTTTTCTTGCTTAATTAAATAAATTGAATGGTGATTTTAGTGTAAAAATTAGAACTGCAAAATTTATTGTTTTTAAGTTCTGCTTGCTGAAAACATACATTTACGCATCTATCTATCTATTATAGATAGATAATCTACATTAATATAGATATATATATATATATAGAGAGAGAGAGAGAGAGAGAGAAAATGATTTAAAATCGAGAAAATAAATAAAAATGTATAAAAATAAGTTTGTTTCTTATCCTACTTGGTCGACAGCAACATCTAAACCAAGAAGTGTGTTCTCATAGAAAGAGCGAAGGAGGAGGGAGGAGGGGCAGCTTCTGTTGTGGTGGAGCCCACTAGGTAGAAATAAAAAATAAGTCCATATATTCAAAAGATAAATACATACATAAGCAATCAATAAGAAAACCGATTAAAAACGAAAATTTTTTTATACAAAATAATTTATTTCCTTATATTTAATTAATTTAAGTATGACCACACAAATTGTAATAATATTGTGGGTTGAAAATACAAGATTATGTAATTTATAAATTTCAGTACATAATTTATGAACTTAAACTGACGTATAACACTTAACACAATGAATACAATTACTTAAAACAATGAATTTGCTGAATAATTCAATCAATTTTGTACAATGCAATAATTTAAAAATACTTAATACACAATATAATAACTTAATAACATATTTTTTTTTAAAAAATATATTGATTTTGATTCTTTAGTTTTTAAATATTACTCTAAATTACTGATATCATAATATTACCAATAGCAAATAAAAACAATTTAAAAGAAAAACAACGATTTTATCTCTTTATAAATATTCAAATTTTCTTTAGATCAGAATCAAAAATGAAATTAACACAGATGCTTTTCTGTTCAATTTCAATTTCCTTATTAAAATATCTTTTTTTAACTTACATGAACGCATATTTAGTTTTCCACCACAAAACAGCTGACAAAAATGCACACATGAAACAGCAGCAACTGGGAGCAGCAAAACTTTTGAGATAATATACTATAAATACATCAACGAAAAGTACTTTAAACAATTTTATCTTCACAATTTTAATATTCTCGAAGTGAAGTGATATGAAATAAATATTTTTTTAATAATTATCTGGTATTTTATCTGGAGGTCTCCAAAAAACTTTAAATTATGATCCGTTTTTATTTTCTGCAGAGGTGATTAGCCCACCAAGGTCTTAAAATATTATTTAAATAAAGTAATAAACCTGACAAGTTTGATTTATCGCTCTACAGTCATTTTTGCACACTTTAGGCTAATTAGACCAGGAGCTACAGTTCATTGTGCATGCTTAACCACTCACAAACACCCATGTCACAACCAAAATCCGAAGCCTGTGGTACCAAATGCCAGAGCGCTAGCCAGTTGGCCATCAGGCCTGCCCTGAAAGGGGATAAAAACATGATGGATACAAGTGCAGTAGCAGGAAACATGAGAGAACTCAGACAGAATACAAATGGTGCAGCCCTAATAAAATAAACAAAAAATATTTTAAATAAGCTTATACTAAGCAATAAGATAAAATGAAAGTAATTATAATATTTTTTTAGAATTAATTATAAAAATGCAAAAAAAAAAAAAAATGTGAGTGCCCAAAGAAGTGGGTATCTCTGTTGCGTGGAAAAAAATGACGACTGTAAAATTAGAGCTGGGTCAGAAAACGTACACCTTAACCCATGGGACAGTATTCTAACCACTGTTCTAAAATATCAGATTTAAGTGCAGGTTATGAAGTTTAGCATGCACAGTTTTGAGTTCATATGGAGAGAATGATTATAATAAGGCAAATTTTGAATTTTAGAATTATTAATGCAAAGAAGGTTAATGTAAAAATCTATCAATTTTAAGAATAAAATATTTGATGTTAGGGAGATGAAAAGCACATGTGATGTCATTTTTGATAAACCAGAATGAATCAGCAATCATTCATAAAGTTTTGTTTTTCTAAAGTTTGATTACTATTGATATGACTTTTAGCTGCAAAGCATCAAACCGACCTTGTTATAAGGAAACGCATATAGTAAATTTAATTAATTAGCTTATTAACTAAAAGAGGAAGAGAGGGGAATATCTATTAAAAAATGACCAGGCAGATGTTAAATTTACTAGTATGTTTAGTACTGTTGATGTCAGAATCATATGTTAGTCTTTTATCTATCAAAACAATATCAAGATATTTAATTTCATTAATCGAGTTAATAGGTTAATTAAAAACGGTTATATAAAAAAAGATAAGCATAATTTTTTTGGTGAACAGGACAATTTCAGTTTATCAACACCAATTTTAATTTTAAATTTGATAAAATAAATAATTAAAGTGTGTTTGTGAGTGAGTTATGTTAATGATTGTGCTGCAATAGCAATGTCATCAGCATGCATGAAAGTGACAGAATTTATAATAGGGATATCATTAAGAAAAGCGTTAAATAAAATTGGTCCAATAATAGAGCCTTGCTGTCGGTCTGCGTTAATGCGTCTAATAAGTTAAATTACTGTAGTAAATAATATCGTTAAGTTTAGTTATTCGTTAGAAAAGTTCACTCCACTGCACAAAAAAAAAAAAAAGTTACAATAAATACAACTAGAATATTTAAAAGTTTAAAAATTAACTTTTTTACATTAAGGACTAACTTTACAATACTTATTATTTACTTGATAAAATCTTGTAGGTATTTTTTTTTCAAATATATTTATGAGTTTCAATTGTTATTATTGTTTTATCAAAAGGCCCCAAAATTTTGCTTCATCCATCACTTCCGAAAACATCATATTTACTCTTAATGCTAAAAAGGACAGTTTTTCAAAAATTAAAATCCTTATTGATATATTCATTAGAAAATTTCAGCCTTTCTCTTTGATTTGCTCTGGAACATGAATGATTTTCTTCGCTGAACAATGTGTAGCATTTATCCCACAGGAAGAGTAGTAGCATTTTATTTTAATAAATACTATATTCCCTAACAAGTACATAGTAACAACAAATCACTCAAATTTGACGGCAAATAAGCAATGGTGTGGATAATTATATTGCATGCTATTAGTGTTTTGTACTAATGAGTACAACCTGTCACTCAAATCTGAGCAGATATTCCATGGCATGGATAAGGAGACCTCATGAAATTAGCGATTGTCTGTGCGACTTTCACAGGTCGACACAATTACAGATGAATAATGGACTGCATCATGAGTTGTTGCAGCGTGATTGGTGATAGACCATGGGCTGAGAAAGTGTCTGCGTCAATGAGAAGTGTGGGAAACTAACCCCTCCCCCTCTTGACGGATTTTCTTAAATTGAGGACTTTCGGCGAATTGACAAGAAGTGTTATTTTTCCTTTTTTTCTGAAAGGATTGAATATGCCGGTGTTTCCGCCAGCTTACAAAGTGAGCCCCTTGTGGTTTCTTGTATCACGCCATGTGATAATTAAGGTCTACCACTGACCTGGTAAAATAAATTCGACGTAGACTTGAGAACACTGAAATCTTAATCTGCCCTTGTAGTGAACTAGCACTTACACTTGAGAATCAAGTTTAATTATTCCTTTTTCAATTTTTGTAAATAATAAAATGTAATAAATAGAGTTTTGCATATATACACACATACACACACATATATATATATATATAATAAGAAATGCTTGTAAATAAAAATTAAAGTGTTCCCATGAAATTGAAAGTGATCCTTTTCTTGAAGACGTTATAGATATAGTATAGGCCGAGACGTTACATATGCCATGAATTTATTCAGATCGGTGGTTTTTCGAAATATTTCCTCATTAACGCTCTTGCTAGGCAATATTTTCATTAATTGAGGAATTAATTTTAGTTTTTATTTACCTCAGCCTTGCTAGAGCTACGAAATTTGTTAAAAATATAATAGACCATGGGGTTTCCCATATGTCCAGTTATTTCGCAATTACTTATAATACGTTTGACAGTCGACCATTTTTTCCATTCGACCATTTTTTCCAGATTTCTTTTTTTCTTATATTAATTATAAATTCCGGACGTCAACACCAATTTCCTGTCTTGGAGACTCTTTGACTGACTTTTAACTGAAACAGTAACTAAATTGCTGAGTGCATGCTCAAGATTCCTTTTCAATAATGACTTGCGATATTTTTTTTTGTTCGTACTTACATAAAATTGAAATCGTGTGACGTTGCACGAAAGCACCTCTTTTATATGAATTTTGGGACGTCAATTTTGCTGGGATTCTGAACTTTAGGATTCCGATTTCAGCAGCCGTCATTTTGTTGTTTAGAGAGGACTTGGCGAAAAACAACAACAGAAAAAAATCGCCAAATAAACAAGCCGAACCCTAAAGTGTAGAACTCCCGTATTGCAGAATTCATATTCTGCTGTGCTAATTCGGTTTTTTTTAAAAATATTGTTTAATTTATAAAATGTAATGTTGCTAAAATTTTAATTTTTGTACGACATAATTAAAAAAATTAATTGTTAATATCTTTAACTGCTACTACCTGGAAATAGTTTCACTTCAAATCTTTAACATCTACAACCATATTTATTTATAATTTATTTATTAATAATGTTGTACAGAAGTATAAAAATAATTTCATTGTTATTATTTAATAATATCGTTGTGTAAAAGTGTTAAATATGAGACAAATGTCTGTTTGTTTTTCTATTAAAAAATGAAAATCTAATTCGAAATTGATTTAAAAACGTACTGTTTACTATTGTTTAAAATTAAAGATTTATTTCTCAAATTTTGTCTCTAGATGAATATTATTAAATTTTGTAAGGAAATTTTGTAATTTCTTCAGGAAATCTTTCTATTTAATTCAAAAATTTGTTCTCTAAAAAAGTAATAGTTATATTATAGAATGAAAGAGATAAGAATAGGGATATTAATTAATGATAGGATAAAAAAATTTTTAAAAAATATTGATTGAATCTTCTGGTTTCTACTTCTTTGTACAACTAATAAGTAGATTTTCAAACAGTTTCTTACAAAGAATGCTATAGGTTTTAGAAATGATACATTTTACATTAATATTCTAAAATTTTTGAATGTAATCTTATTACAGAATATAAAATTAAAAAATTATCAGAACTTATGTCAAAACACAGATAACAGCGTATCCAATAGAACATATAATAAACGACATATTATGAAGTAGATTGTTTAAAAAATTTCAAATTGCAATTAAAATAAAAACTCATTGATTATATAAAATTAACGATGCCATATCGTGATTCATGGTCCAGTGCTTGAAGATGAATTGAAGTTCGAATCCGCTGGTGGTATGTCTGGCACAAGTAGGTTATAACCCTGGCACAATTTGCATAACATTTGATAAATTGAGATAAAGTAGCTTATGCGAGTATAAATCTCAAAACACCCATGAAGTCAAATCAAGAGAAATGCATCTAATTAAATAATTCATTTTGTAAATAAGAAATTTTTATACATCATAAGCCACCATCTAGCTTTAACTCGATCTGCTTTCTTTATTATGGTTTACGGATATTAACATTTTGGGCTATAAATATACATTGTTAATCTTTATCCTCTCTTGAACTGCATGGCCTGATGGCCAATTGGCTAGCGCTCTGGCCGTCGGTACTACATGGATTGAGGTTCGAGTCCTGGCGGTGGCATAGATGTTTGTTAATGGTGCGGAATCCACGTTAAACTGTAGGTCCCTGTCTGATTGGCCTAAAGTGTGCAGAAAATGACCGAAGAGCGACAAACTAAATCAAATCTCTTGAATTGTACCTGTTATACACCAAAAACTTTAAGTTTTAACTGAAGTTATACTTAAAAAAAAAAAAAAAAACGGAACTGAAATTTATATTTAAAAGAAAAAAACATTTAAGTTTAAGTTTCCCTTATCATAAAATAGATACGTTATTAAATATTCCATTATTAAGCTGCTGGCGCTTTGAATCTATTTTAACATTAATGTTTTGCTTTCTACTAAAAACGTGCGTATTCCTTCAGACCACCTTTTCTAAGTTTACATCTTACAATTTTTGCAGTTCTTGTATATCCACTTTCTTTAAATAGCTCAATCAGCTAAATAAATGGCTTATTAAGAAAAGATTTTTCTTAGATCAAACATCATTTCTGAAGATATTTTGTTGGGCCCAATTCTTTTCTTACACGAATGCGAGTTTTTTTTAAAAATATTTTTAATATATGTTACACATCTCAACATAAACACATACATATTTATATAAATTTTAGATAATTATTTCTCAGAAAAAAAAAATGCCAAAATTTTAAATACTAAGTATTCAAAATTCTGCAGTTCTTTAATAAATAATTATTTTCTTACAAAATGAAGCATTTCTGTAAAGTAAACGAGGAAAAAGAAATAAAGATGAATTTTCTGCTAAATTCATACCAAACCAAAATACCAAAAATTCATTTTCAAAACATGTCAAGAAAAGTGTTACGTCCATTTTTCCCGGTAGATGATCATAAAATTTTATTGATTCTAGAATAATTTAGAAAGAAATTTATTTCCAAAAGTTGCCTCATACTTTTAACGGAAGCTGTATTAAACAAAAGGATCAATTTCGTTCACAATAGAAAGGAAATCTACGTATCTTAGAAAGATGTAAACAATAATATTCACATAAATTCATTCAGTGCTAAACAATTGCTCAATTTGTTAAATAAGGATCAATAACAAAAGCAAAAGATTTTCCTCACTTTTTTTACCTGCTTCCAAAATTAAGCAGTATCATTAGGAAAAGATCTTTGAGATATCTTATCTTTGAGCGATAATATCAGCGATTATATAAAATCAATCTTGCTTAAAAAGATAAAATTTTCTATCTATCTCAACAATAAGTTTAATTCTCAGTTACAATTTTATCTGTTTAAATCTGAAAAAAAAATACAATATTTGACATATTAACAAAAGTAAAATGTATAAAGTTTTAAAGAAATTAAAGAAAATAAATGTCTCTTTAACATTTAGTTAGAAAAGGACAAAAGTGAAAGTTTATAGATAAGACCTGCTTATGCAGTTTTCCTAATGTAGTTTTTAATTTAACAATACACAATTTATTATTTTATCAAGATACAGTTCAATTATTCGCTCAAGTTTCCTTCTTTAAGCAAAATTAAATCATTAATCATTAAATTTGGTTTATTTCTCAACCATTTGATTTGTCCTTGCAATTGTGACAGCTGGTCCATTGACACAAAGCCAATTGACACTTTTCCAGAAAATTTGGAAGATTTTTGAGTCATTTTCCATTTTTCTGCAAGAACTATTTTGTCAGAAGTCAAATTAGGTTCTGGAATAGCATTTAAAGCAGTTCTGATTATGAAATTTATTCCAGCTGTGAGGAGATTTAAATATTCAGTATCACTACAGACGGACACTGGATACAAATGACTTGGAATTCAATTTGAGACATTGGGGTGAAAAATTCTTCATCAGTTAGAACTTGTGTTACAACAGTTCTCTTTGTGTAATTTCATTTATTTCACACCTCCTGCAAGAATTATTTTGTCAAAGTCAAATTATGTTCTGGAATAACATTTAAAGCAATTCCGATTATGAAATTTCCAGGTGTGAGGAGATTTAAATCTTCAGGATCACTACAGATGAACACTAATGACCTGGAGTTCAAGCAATCTTCACTTTGAGACATTAGGTTGAAAAATTCTTCATCAGTTAGATCTTGTGTTACAACGGTTTGTCTTTAAATGTGCTTTCACTTATTTTACACCAGCCTCCCAGAGACCACCAAAAGTAGGTGCTGCAGGAGAGTTAAAAGTTCACTGAATATTCTCTCCACTGAGATAACTACGAATCTTTTCATGATAAAAAATGATGCCATGATTATTTTCAGCTCCTTATCCATTTCAACAAAACTGGTATCTCTATCTGTAAAAAAAATGATAGATTTTCCACTTTGTGCAGTGAATCTTGTCAGTGACACTATGTGTTTTAAGGTCGATGACGATTTCTTTTGTGGTCAAGTACTTATGAAAGCAAACATAGCTTCTTATGAGTGTCACGCCTAAACTTTTAGTTAGGATAGGTTCTGCAAGTTGAAATCCAACTTTAAAAAATATCCTGTCTGGTACAAAGTTGGATGATCGGCCATTATCTGAATGGATGCCCGATTTCTAAAATATTTAATACTTTCCCGTATTGGTCTTCTAGCCACTTCATGGTAATTAGTGTAGATTTACACCGGTTCCAATAGATTCATCCCGGTCGAACCTACAGTTTTTTGTAGACTTCTCTACCAGTCTAACAATGGTTGTACTTTTGCAGTGGGTGTCTAAGGGATTTGACATACAAAAAACGCAGTAACGGGACGTTACTTTAAATAAAGCCAATTAATGGCATATTTTTTACAATAATATTTACATTAACAATTAAGGGATAAACATATTAGAGAGTTTTTGCATACCGTACGTTAGTTACCGTAGGACGACCGTTAGCTTTTTTCCTTAGCGCACATGCTCATAGGAAACATAATTTCCTATGAGCATGCGCACTAGGGAGAAAAGCTAACGGACGTCCTACGGTAACTAACGTACGGTATGCAAAAACTCTATTCTCTCTGCTTGACGCAGCCTGCCCCAATCGCTCCTGCCAGCGTTCTCTTTTCTCTTTCTTCATCTACGGGGTCCTGTCCCCTTCTCGTGGGGTCAGAGTTCAAAGTTGAATACTCCCCCACGTTGTAAACAGGCTCTGTCAAAGACAAGCAATCGTAATGTGTCGCCGCCTGTTGATTACCACACAAACAAATCCCTACATTAGTAATCTAGTATTTTTATCGAAGAGTTGACATTGCTAATGAATTTGCACCATCGTGATTCATTTCAGGCAAATGCTTTATCATTAAGTCTGTAACATGTGTTTTAGGAAGAATAATTTGGTGATTTTGATTTTCTGAAAAATTTGAATTTCAAGTCTTCCACCAACGCTCGGATGTCTTCTTTGTCACGAAATGAGATAAATGATAATATTTTACTGTCTAGATTTAAATTCGTCTCTGATTTTAAAAGTTTAATTTCTTTTTTTAAATTTCAAAGTTAATTTCTTTTTTAAGTTTCAATATTCTATATAAATTTCAAAATTAGATTACTCACTTTATCAAGTTATTAAAAATTTAAAAATCCTTTAATTTTAGAAGATGCTGGTTTTGCATTATTAATGAATTTTACAAACCATCAGAGATACGTTTCAATTTAGTTCAAGTAGAAAATTTGTATAACTTAAATTCAGGGGGTTTACTAGAACAAATTACTGTTCGACGCTGTTCTTGAAGATTTTCTTCTGATTTTAAATTCGTTTCATATTAATCTGAGAAATTGGTAGGTGACATTCCTTTAGCTGTTCTGGACAAGGAACCAAAAGTGACTCATTATAATGTTAGTAGCTGTTGAAAAAAGCTACACTAAATCATCTGGATTTTTTTTTTTTTTTTCCCCTCAATATCTCCATTGATATAGTGAAATTTGATCTTGAATTTCACAAACACGTTTCGCAACAAAACGTTTCCAATTATCAGCTGAACCTTTTACCCAATGCTATTCTATTTGAGAGTCACTAAAATAAAATATATTTTCTTATTGGGTGCCAAATAATTTTTTTTTAATAATCAACAATTTTTGCCATAATTACAGCTATTATTAATTCTAAACGAGGTAAAATTAGTTTCTTAAGTGGGGACACTGAGTTCTTAGCGAGCACAAAAAGAAATAGAGTATAAATCAGAATCTCTAAAATACTCAACAGCTCTATATCCCTTAAGACAGGAATGGACACTTTTCGGTCGCGGGCCAAAAATCGAAAAAAAAAAAGGTTTGGCGGGCCAAGATAAATTCTTCTAAAATTTTAAAAACAATATACAAGTATTGCAAGATAAATATGTTAATGAGATGAATGAAATTGCGATTTCATTTTAAAAGTTCCTTTTATTGAGGTTCGAAGTCAGATGTACTGATTCTAAGGAACGAGGCTAAATGTTTATCTGTCAGTCTACTTCTGAAATAATTCTTTCTAAGGTTCATAGTTGAAAACACTTGTTCACATATATAAGATAAAGCAAACATAGCACTGATTTTCTGGGCTTGAGATATTAAATTTGGGAAACTTACTTTCGATAATAATTTGTAAAAACTCTAACTATGGCATATTTAGAAACAACTGTTTGAGATGATTGTTAGATTGCAACTCAATTAATTCAATCTGCAAATATGATCTCACTGCTTCACAATTTACGTTGAAAGGCGTGGTAAAAATATTCAATTCTGTTTGAATGCTTACTTTGAAAAAAAAAAAAAAAATAATAATATTTAATAAAAGTAGGAAAGGAGATGGATACATAATATATAAATATATATTTCTTTTAATTAGCCTCGAACCAGCAAATTAAAATTCTATCCGCGGACCGGATTGAACCTTCCGTCGGGCCAGAGTTGGCCCGCGGGCCGTAGTTTGCCTCATCCCTGCCTTAAGAATAGCACCACAAAAACATAAAAAGCTCCATCTTAGTAATATATAACATTTATTTTTTAAAAATGTTGAAAAAATTTAGGTTATTATGATTATATAGAAAATCTTTTCGAAGGATATTTCAAAAGCAAACCAAATTTAAATTGTATATAACTTGATTGTTGAATGTTGTTAAATATATATGTATATATATATATATATATATATATATACACTCAAGAGCCAAAACATTATGACCACCTGTCATTAACGAGTTCTCCTACCTTTGGCGCGCAACACAGTTTCAACCCGCCTTGGCATGGATTAATACCACCACTTAAATATCACTTCCACCTGATCACGTGCCTTCCACGTCCTCCAGGCGAGTTCATTGCAAAATGTAGGGGTGGTCATAATGTTTTGCTCTTAAGTGTATATTACTTTCCAAAAACTAGCTTTTGCTCCATTTTAACTTTATGCTATTTTCTTCAGTATTACAAATGTTCATCTTAGCACACAAAATCTTAAGAAAATTCAAACATTCTTAGTCATATATTTTAAATGATCTCTCCCTAATCGATCGCAAAATTCAAATTTTTCGGGAAATCCCTCATTTTCTATTACGCAAATAACACTTATTCTCATCTGTATTATGAAAGAACATATAATTTAATTTTTCCTATTGTGTGGGTAACGATTTTTAACCTGATTATGATGCTCAATTGGCCATAATTCTTTTTGTTCTCTAAACCTATTTGTTTATTAATCACCTCTTTATCAAAAGTAAATGAAAAAAACATTCTGACTAAATAGTAAACACTTGATTTGAATGGGAAACAAGCGTGTTTTAAACATAACATCACTACAAAAACTATACACCGTTACTAATGACAATTTAATTATTGCTCTTACCTTCATTGCATTATGAAAGAATTTATATTTTAATTTTTTCCTGTAGCAATAGTAACATGATTTTTAACTCGATTATGATGTTCTTTAAGCTATAATTCTTTTTGTTCCCTAAATTAATTTTTTATTGACAAACTCTTAGTCGAATGTTAAAAAAAAAAAGGAAAATTCTTAATGATTCAGTTTCTTTGAGTGTTATTTCACGTGCAACTACAGAAATACTGTAATTAAAACAATGTTGTCAAACAATCCGGAGAACCAGCATTGCTAAACATGTTATAGACAACATGAAATTGTAAATTTCCTTCAAATACTGAAATTTTTATGGTTTTTATTTATTGACATTTTTAAATTCTAATCTCATAGTTATGTTTTTAAAGTTTTCAGTTCATTTAAATACAAGTCTATATAAATATTTCTAATATTCTTCTTTTATGGGCGCAACAGCTGTCTTGCCAAGGCCGTTTACCTACTGACAGATTTCGGGGCAGATGTTTTCTTTTTATTGGGTAGGATTTTCAGCCCTACGCCCAACACTCTACAGTTATGTTAGACCGGGAGCTACAATTTAAAGTTGTTTAATTATTTTCAATTGTGATAAAATATTTTATTTGCATAATATTAAAATCAATCAGAGTTAAAATTAATTATCAGACCAGATATAAAGAAGTGCAAATTATAAGTATTTAAATAGCGTTATATTGTATACGAATGCAAAAATGAGTGCAATAGTGAATTTTTTTTCTTTTGAATTTAGTATATTAGCTCCCCAAAATTTAAAATAAATATTTAGAGCATCTTAAATACAAAAAAGAATGTCCGAGTGATCCGCTGTTCATGTTCTGACAACCGGGAACCATTCAATCATGATTGAACATTCACCATGATTCATGATCATCATTGAACCATTCAAACAATCAACCAATAATGCAGAGTAATTTTTAAACCAATCATATCCGGGCAATGAAATGTAGTTTGTAATAACTTTTATCTTAGAACTGGAATGATCAATCTGCAGACCGTATTTCTCGCATCATTGCAATGCACCTAGCACAAAATCATAAATATCCTTAAAATTTCAAAATTTATTTTTTATGTTATTAAAATATTATTTTTTTTTTTTTTAAATTTAAATAGCTGTCTACATCTCTTCAGTAGGTTTGGTTAGTCGCCCTATTGTCATCTTGTGCACATGAGAGCTAAATAGACCTTGACTTACAGTTTAAAGTGGATTCCGAAACAATTGCAAACATCCATGCACCTGAAGCTTGTGATACCAAAGACTAGAACGCTAGCCACTTAGCCTCCAGGCCGCGAAATGCCTTCAGTAAGGATCTGCCATGCATTCCCACAAAAAGCTATAACCTTGAACTCAAAGTTAACCCTTTGCACTCGAGGGGGATCCGGAGCGAGTCATTTAAAATTTATCTTCAAGCTCGAGGGCTCCGCTACGGAGACAATGTAAATAACAATATAAATAATGCGTATATCAAACATGTGAATATGATCTTTTTACTAAAATCGCTTCGAGTTGCTGGTAATAAGAATGAAAAAAAAAAAAAACCTTCGAGTGCAAAGGGTTAATAAATCTTTTTCCAAGGACGGGTTGGCCCTTACGTTAAGATTTTGAACTCTGCACTTCCTTTCAAGAAAAGGTTGACCCTTACATTAGACTTTGGAACCGATAATGGGAGAGGGAGAAAAGAAAAAGGGAGTACCCAAGTGTCGAGTGGAGGTTCCAAGCAGTGGAGAGGGTCCAAAGACCCTTAAACGAAGATGATTTTGTTAATATTTTTTATATAATTGTGTTTTGCAGTTGGCAGTGCTATCTTTGCAGTTTTAATGAATATGGCAGCTAAACATCGCGTATTTATTTTAAGAGATAATTTAGTTTATTCATGAACAATACTGAATCAAGAGCACTCAAATATCTGCCCCTAACGTTAACTCCTTCTATTTAAATGATTAAAACTTCTAGATTTATTAAATAATTTTTTAAAAATATCTTCGAGCGGAAAGATTATAATAATCATATAATCTGATTATGATAATTAATAAATAATCTTATGACATTTTTATTTTTTTTCCTATGGTGAAATTCTTTTCTATGAACAAATTCTTTTCCTTCAGATGACACCCAATGGATACATTTTTCTTTCAGCACCAGTTAATCTTGATTACAAACAGTTGCATGTGCTTATTGGCATTTTTTCCCACACGCGCTATTAACATGGCTAAATGGGAAATTGGTACAGGTAGTTCTTGACTTAGATGACTGGAATTACAATGATTTATACTCAAGATGGAAGAAAAATCAATGTTATTAAAATTTTTCTATACATAAAAACATTGGTAGAAATAGTAGAAGAAAAAAAAAATATCGATCTAGAAATAAATATACTGATATCAAATAATTAGTAAATCATTTGGATCCTGCATGATAAATTTCGATTAAAATGAAGAATTACATAAAAAAAAAAAAAAAAAAAAAAAAAAAGTATAACAAGGATATATCAATATAAGGGCAATAATACATCTTTTTTGATTAAATACATTAATTTAATTGATAAATCTGTGCTAGTAAATTATGGTTTTCTGAACCATTTAGCTTCATTGGACCACATTTGAAGGAAAACAAAATCTATCATCAGCAACAATCAAGAAAGATTGACCTTACTTAATGCACAATATGTATAGCATGATCTATCATGAAGAAACACAATATTTTCCCATAGGTATCTAGTTTTCTCTTTCATATCTGTGCAATAAATAATAATAATAATTTTTTTAATTTGATAGGAGGTTTCTTAATAAACCAGTATTTAGCACAAGATATTTTCAATAGTTGTTAGTTTCTTTTTTGTTAGTATATTTTTTTTCCAGAAAATAAAAATTACATTACTTATTTTTACTTTTAAAATGAAGAATTTCATTAATAATGCTTTTGATGCAATTTACAAAAATTTGGACTTTTTTTATTATTATTTATTTGTTCTTTTCTCTCCAAAGTCAAATATCGAAGACTTTCACTACACAATTGTAAACTGTGAAGTAGTTAACAAAAAAGATTTTGCCATCATCGGACTTATAGAACAACATAATTTAATTTTACATCAATAGAAAAACAAAAATCTAAATATTTTTGCAGTGCATTGATTTGATTAGGCGAAAAACTATGCAATTAATGCATTTAAATATAAGTTTCTTCACTGGATTTTTTATTCCTTTCTGCAAATCTATGAACTTACAAAAAGTTTCATCCATAAAAATTGTCAGTGTTCACTTCTTACCATTATACGATTCATTTGAATTTAATTATTATGACATTCACAGTAATTCACATTGCATTCACAAAATTCAAATTAATTTGTCTGATATACATGTTTGCAGTTACAGAAAAATTGTGGAAAATGCGAATTACAAATATGTCTTTTAGTAAGCGTGATAATTATAAAAAAAATAAAAAAATTAAATTGTCTATATTCGAGAAAATCATGCGATTTAAGGAAAATTCGGCTGATGTTTCTATACTGAATTTTGCTGCTTTTTCAAATTTTCTTCTTAAGAAAAAAATTCCAATTTTTTTAATTAGTAGATATAATAATTTATATTTCGACATGAGGAATAGCAGGTATTTACAAACGAAAATTAAAATATTCTGTAAAAATTATTAATAGTTAAAATTTATAAATGTGTTGCATTGATTTGAAATAAAAAAAAAAAAAAATCAAATAAATCTCGTTTTTACCAGTACGTTTCTAAAAATAATGTAAGTATACATGCCAAAAGAATTACATGAAAACGTCCTACTACATTTTTTTATTTATTTAGCTGGTTAATTGCATAAATTACTGGCCAATTTAAGACTTTAAAACAAATTTTCTAGGCTACTTTACACAACAAAGAGCTCCATCAATGATTCAAAGAAACTATTAAACAAAATCCTTTTTATCTATTATCAGATTAATTATAATAATGATTTTCAATGTGTGTTTGAATAGATTTTTCTAATGAGATTAATTATTTCTGCAAACTTTTAAGAAAAATAAAACAAATATTTTTATGCAATTCCACAATCACATGTCCATATAATTTTTCACTATAGTAAAAGCTATACAATATGGTAAAATTAATTCCCAAAATATAACTAAAGTGCCAAAATAGATTTTATCTCGGAGACGATATTATGTAATTCAAACAACTTAGAGATAAAAATTAATAAACTAACAATTTTTAAAAAGCATTCATTTTTATTTACAACTAGCATAAATCACAATGCTTACTTAGCAGGCACAATTAAAAGCTGACAAATATACAAATCACATGTTACCATTTACAGAGAACTGAGCAAATCATATGGATATTTGGTTTGAGCAAAAATTATTAATACTAAATACATTTTACATAAAACTTCGAAACAGATTATTTTCAACTACTATTTATAACAAAAAAATTAAAAAAAGGCTCATAAAAATTAGATATATAGATTAATTATAAGTGATCATATGAGTATGTAATATGACTTCTATCTATATATTATTTTATATCACTAGTAAATGACTACAATAAGTTATAAAATCAATTTATGAAAAAAAAAGTAAGAAATACTTAAAAACCATGGAAACTTGCATTATATATTATAAAGTTTGGTTTTACAAATATCATATAAAAAATACATAAGTTCTTTTATATTAAAATCATTTTTATTGAAATACTCTCCCACCTTATTTTAATAAAGAAATAATTAATCAACAACAAAAGATTACTCAAGTATGTTTTGCTTTCAGTGTAAAATGTTCTAGATAATCAAGTAAAAACATGACAAATGTGACATACCTAAAATTACTTATAATATAAAAATTGTGAAAACACTGCAAGCTTATTAGGTTGATATTTATATTATTTCAAAGTTCTTTCAAAATAAATCTAGAAAATTTAAAGCAAATAAGTAATTTAATCACATTTATTAAAATTCTTAAATCATATCCAATTAACATTAATTTTATATGAGAATCAAAAGATATTACAATTTTTAAATGCAACTTAAATATAGTATATTAAAATAACATTTCAGAATATTTACTAATTTAATGACTTTAATATAAGTATATTGCATATATGAAATAAAAGATATAAACCTGGCATTTCAAATTTTAGTAACTTATTGTGTTTCTTATTTTACAAACTATCAAATGTTAAAATAATTTAGGAGAATCATATGTTCATTTTAGAATCACATTAATGTAGGCATTTCCAGAAAGTTAACTAAAATATTAAAAAAAAAAAGTATCAAAATTGAAAAAGTCAATGTTTTCCTGTTGCAATTCATATAAAGTTGATCAAATTTTTCAATGAATTAGTTTTTGTTATTTCAATATAGAAATTTCAAAACTCTAATAATATGATATGTTTTGTGGTTTCACAAAACATTTACTGTTAATAATTCTAAAAGTTATTATTTCTTATTTGAATATCTGTCTTATTTATAAAGAATAATTTATCATTTTTCAGACAAAATTCCAATTACAAATCAGATTAATCAGTCAAATAGCTAATTAAATAAACAAAATATATATATATATAAGCTTTAGAAATAGAACAAAAGCTGCAACAGATTGAATACATTTGTATAGAGATAGCAAAATGCTTAACTAAGCATTTAAATAGAAACATTTTTATCAAAAAAGAGATTCTTCCAAGAAAAGACTCGTTGAAATTAAAAACAAATAAAAATAGGCAAATGCAACAAATCAAACCAGTTTGCTTATAAATATATATATATTTTTTCACATAGAGTCAAAAATAAGTAAGAAGTACAACCTTTCAGTATTGAAACAAAATATTAACAGCATAAAAATAAGAGTATTCCAACCTCTTTACCCGGAAAAATTTCAAAACAAAAATATTAACTAATTTTATAGTATAATAAGCACATTTATACATTCATTTCATACATGTGAGAATCAATAAAAGATTTTATAATTTTAGAAGGCAACTTAAATATAGTATGCTACATAACATTTCAGAATATTTTCTAATTTAACAACTGTGATATAAATATATTGCATATATGAAATAAAAAGAAATGTTTTATTAATACCATAACAATACATAATATTTTTTAAAACTTAAGAAATATAACAGTGAAAACATGACAATTTACATTTTATAAATCGGCTAACAAAAATATAACTTTTAGATTACTTTTTTATCTGTTTAACATTCATAAGAATTATATACTGCTATAAAATAAACACTTGCAGTAAGTCAAATAACATTATCAGAGAAACAAATTTAAAGTATAAAATTGAATGTATTTTGCAGAAGATTATATTGTGACTAATAAATTAAAAATCGAGAAATTTAGAATATAGAAGCACACATGCATAAAAGAATGGAAATTATAAAATTAGCTTTTATCCATTCAAAGAAATGCACCCCATGCAAATGCTTATATGTATATATAACCAATGTATATATCACACTTCAAGTAAAAACCTTTATGACACAGCAGTAAAGGCACATTTCAATTGCATTTAAAAGATCATAGTTTGGTTCAAATACACGAAATTCTTTTAAGTACTACAATTGAGAATTTAAAACTTTACGCTTCTTTTCTTAAATAAATGTCTTTAAAATAAATGCGTAAGAGTATTTAGTAATCCTAAGAGATGTTGAATTTCCATATAATACTAGCTAATTAACAATCTTATCAAAATTATCAGAGAAAGCAAAAGGCACACAAGAAGAAATTAATTGATTAAATGAATAATTAAAAATTGTGATAAAATAATGATCTTCAAAACACAATTTCAAACTAGCATTGTGACTACATCTTTTTTTTTTAAAAGGCTGATTCAACTAAAATAACTATTTCAGCTATACAAAGCCTCACTTTGAAATTTGTGTGCAAACATGATATGGCAAGTAAAGTGCACTTATGTCATGTAATATTGGGGAATGTAAGATCTCTGATACTTTATTATTGTCTTTCCTTTGAAATGTTATTGGAATATTTAACTTCACATATGAACAGATGCTGCTGTGTATCTAGCTTCCCCACTTCGAAAACGCCATTGGCTAGGACGGTACTGAAAAATAAACATTTTTTTTTTTGTTCATTAGTTATGAGTACAAACAAATTTAAATATTAAAAAATAATTTTTGGAGTGACTAAATTATTAGTGGTATTAAATAAATAAATTGTAAAATTAACATTTTATTACTTTTTATAATCTATTTAATATCCGAATTTAAATATTCACATTAGCTGGAACTCATTATTTCAAATCCTTTACAATCTTTTGTTAGAAAACAGTTAACATAAATTCATATTAAAAATAAAAATTTTGATGTTATTTCTTAATTTGTTGTTTTAGGTGCTAAAATAAAAGGATATTAGAAATATGAAACTGTTCTAATTAAATACTAAAACATTTTCAAAATTATTTTGAAAATATTTTTATGTCTTAATCAAAATCTTATGTAGATTGTATCAATGTTTTGAACGACTTTGCGTAAACGAGATTAAATTCATTTAGCATATATATGAAATGTTCAAATTTTCTAATATCTGCCAAAATCATATTTGCCATATAATGGTAAATCCATAGCCAAAATCAGAAAATCTTACATTTTCATGTGGATAGATAAAAGATAAGCAATAAATCTTGCATATACTAATCAGTAACAGAAGATGAAAAAGCTTAAGTGTAGAACAGCAATATAATACAAAAATGAATAACAATATTTAACGTATACACACCTAAACATATATTGTTCAAACAACACAACTAAAAAAAATTTTTCAAAAGTACATAAACATTAAAAACTACATAACATTTAAAAACTACAAAATCAGCATACTTCTCCTAGTGTAAAAATATCTTAAGTGATACAAAATTATTAATTGACAAACAGAATGAAAGCAAAGGATTGCAAATTAACAAATGCCAATTTAATAAATACCTTGCCATACAAATTAAAATTAGCACATCATGAAAGAGCAAAAACATCTTATTGAGTATCCTACAACCACTGTATTGTAGGGGGTCACTACAAAACTTGCCATGAAGGTTTATGTCAAGCACATATGCAAATGATTAAAACTGCGTGATTGCACATTACGTAAGACTGGTAAAGGATGCTAATGTATATCCACTTAACCTTAAACTCTGTATGCAGTTTACCAGGTGTAGAGGGTCATTTATCATTAGAGATGTCTTAAACTGTTGTCAAAGTAAATATCAGCAACAATCAAGAATTTCAAAGAGAAAGAATTCTTGTGATAATGGAAACTAGGTGGTCTTGACACATGGTTTACAATTTCAGTCATTGTGGCAAAACTATTGAGTAGCTGTTGGGACAGTGAATCATAGCGAAGTTCATGCCCTAGTTCAGGATGACTGATAATGGGAAGGACTGTTTCACTGTATGGCAAGCATGCACAGCCAACTGCATTATTGCTCAATATCTGTATACAGACATGATCTGTATAGGATCCCTGTGTTAATCTATACCAACAACAGGAACCTGGCTGAAAATATTTGCTATTGCAGCATTATTACAATGCTGCCCTTGATTGCCATCCACCACTGTCTCCATTCAAAACCTACTTGACTTAACTGCGTAAATTTATGCTGGCCTACTGGCTGCTTTTTTTTTTTTAATTATCCAATTGTGGAATGTTAAAGAAATAAGAAATATAATAACTTACAAACTCATAAGCTACAATGTCCAAACAATAAGTATTCAAAGAAAATCTAACAACACTGAAAATAAAACTTAAACACCCTAACAAAAGAATCAGTGTTCCAAAAATCACTAGCAACAATTAATTGACAATATTTAACTAAAAGAAAATAAAGAGTTGACCAAAGAAAACCATTACAACTTTGATTGCTTTTCATCATTTTGATCAATAACACTCTATTAGATCATTAAGGTGAAAAGTAAAAAATAGTGAAGACTTTGAGTAAATTACACTGTGAGAATGGAATGTAAATGAGTAACAGACTAATATCTAATTTACTGGGCAAATTAAAGGAAGAGCAATACAATTTTAATTTTACAATGAGTTAGTTAAAAAATTTAAGAGAAAGATATTGAAATTAAAATAATCCTTAGGTTTGATCCTTTGTTTTTCATACAGCTTATACTAGAATAAGATGTGCTGTTTGTGAATCAATAGAATTTTGGACATATTGGGCAGGAATTTAAAACAAATCTATGAAGTTTGAGTCTTGATGGTAAGATTTTATATGAAAATGAGATATAAACATATTTACTTTTTTATTTGGTGTCACAAACTACATTTAAGTCTAATGTTTAAATGAACAAATGCCATAATGTATTTGTAGTCCAAACATCTTTCTGCTTCTTCATATATTTTATTTTTCGGATGAGTAACAACATATTTCAGTACATCCAGTGTTGGATTGAATCATCAGGTATCGATTTAGTAAAAATACATGAACTAGTTTTCTAAATTACAAACACATCCAGAATCTATACAAAGTGATAGATATTGTGTTCAAAACTTTTGTAATTAGATGAGCAAATAATTTTATGACTTGTAACCAAGTAATGAAAAGTTATTAGTCAAAATGATTTAATCAGGAATTGTGTCGGCATGACATAAAAATATTGTGCCGATAAGATGACATAAGAGATTAACAAGTGATTGACATCGCAGTGAAGATAAGAGACACGTAATAAAAGAGCAAGAGATTTCCCAGAAAATATATCATTCTATAAGAGGAAATATAGCCTACAAAATTGTAGTTTTAATGGCTGCTATTGAATTTGAAAGATCTTAGAAGCATTATTGGAAAAATGATTTTACTTTCCCAGCGTTGTTTATCAGATTCAAATAAATTTTTACTAAAGAAAAAGTAATTTTTTTATTTTTGAAATTAAAATTATAAAAATTAAAGTACTTTAATAATAATAGTAATTACAGTAACTTTAATAGTAATACTTTAATACTTTTTATTGACGACATGTTAGGAATTAATGAAACAGGAATATAGGTTGTTAACTAGTTTGTAGTGGGTGATTCAAACATAAAACTGATTGACTAGGTCCAATGCATAAAGGTAGAAAATATGAGTAATAAATGTTGTATAGAACATCCTGCCATGCATTAATTACTGAAGGACTTCACCGCATTCTTTGTGAAGAATTAAGATGGGGATCAACTAATGTAGTATGATACAAAAATGTTAAGCTTTTATAATTCGTTTGTTACTTGTTGATATGAAAATATACAATTAAATTTTAGCAAGATTAAAATCATAGAATTAATTCCAATATCTGCAAGAGCTTTCATAGCAATTAATTTATTCTGGACTTTCTTCTTTAAGTGCAGTTAAAATATGAGGTTAAAGGGATAAAATGCCTATAATATAAATGTACTTTGTTTCTATGGTATATTAGAATTATAGATTTGAAGCTGTTGTGATGAAGAAAATTTTCTGTTTGAGAAATTTTACTGATTCACATGTTTCAAGACATAAATCAGGCATTATGTTAACTTGTGAAGAATTATTTGAAGGTTAATCACTTATGAAAAAAAAATTTTTTTAATCACTGCCAAAAAAAAAAAAAGCATTATGCATGTTCTGAAAATAATTTTAAAATCTTCTTCAAATAGAGTGTACACAGGAAAGAATTTAAAATACTACCTTGGAATAACATTGCAATTGTAAAACCTATTCCTCAAAACAAGGCTTTCTATTATACCAAAATAAATCCTTATTTTGATGAAACTGATTAAACGCTTTACAACTGTACCTGTAATACCAAGTTGCAAGACTATGAACATTAACCAATCTCACAAAATGGAATCATACGCAAAAGATATGTAATATAAAAAAAAAAAGATTTTTATGATGAATAGACAAGATAAAAACTGAATAAAATACGAATTTAATAATGGTGAAATTTTTGGAAAATCGAACATAATTTTACCCTAGAAAATTGTTCCAATGTTTGAGTATAAGAATTTTAAAAATCCTTTTAAATAATTTACACAAGAATTATGACAACAAGCATAAATAAAAGAAATTTTTTTTTTTAATTTAAAAATAAAAGCATTGATTAACTAAATCTGTTCATACATAAATATTAAGCAATAGTTAAAAATATAAATTTAAAATGTCTTACTCTGATTAAAAGCTGCCCTGAGGATGTATGTGGATTTTTGTAAGCATAACCAACCCAAACTAAGCCACCCATGACCATGGCTAAAATTAAAAGCACAGCTATAACACTGCCTACTCCCATAGAAGAAGATTCTTCAGCAACTAGATAAAAAACAATATGAAAAAAAATAAATGCATTGCAATTTAAACATTTAAGATATGAAAGGCATTTAAAATAATCCCTTTTGTTATAAAAAAATACTTGAAAAATAAAATCAAAATGTTGTTGTTAAAATGTAGTTAACTTTAAAGTAAATAAAATATTAGTTTAATAATTAAAACAAACTAATGTAACAAGAAATAATTCATAAAAACATTACCAAACAGTAAAAATGTGCCAGATAAAATACTTATTTGAAGATTCTTTTTTAGTTATATTAATGTAATATGACATAATACTCAAAATATCTCTTAGTAATCAAATTATGGTTTTATATATTTTTAAATACCTTCAACAAATTTATTATTTTTTGTAACACATCAAAACAATAAACTGAATATTTAAAAATAAATCTATGCAGAATATTTGAAAAATTTATATAATATTGGTAGATTAATAAATTACACATACTTATTTGTCTAAAATAAAATTTAAAAAAATTTCACAAAATCTTGTATTTGATAAATTTAGTAATTAAATTTTTTTCAATCATCTATTAATAACATGCAATATAACAAAAACAATTTATGGTAAAAGCTCTTTTAAAGAATGCAGAAATAAATAAATAATGCAATATAGGTAATAAAAAAAAAACATGTCAGATTACACTAAATAAGATTATTAAAAAAAAAAATTCATATTATTCTACAACAAAATAAAAAATTATGCTAAATCCCAAAATCCTGCTCTCCTAACTAATATTTGTGTATGTTTTTCCCTTTGCAGTTGATAATGTAGTTAAACAATAAAAATATGCACTTTTTATCATCAACTAGGGTTTTTTGTTATTATCTTCAATATGATTATTGAATCCAGTACCTCAATTAATGATAAAGACATATAATTTTCTTTAAAAAATAATAACAAGATACTGCCTCAAATTTCTTAAGTCAAAAAACATAGCTAATTCCAACCTAAAATCAATACAGAGAATTATAATTCTTCATGACATTGTATGATCTAGCTAATTTTTGGTTTAACTTGTTTTCATGAAATTAACAAGGCAACTTTTTCTTGAACAAACACCAATAACAAACTGGCATTTAATTTAAATTATACAAATTGCAGATAAGTTATATATTTTAAATGGGCATTAATATTATAACACTTCACCTATAATCATGTTTTTAATAAATATAACATATCTTATGCTGCTGCTGCTTCTAGAATTGGAGTTTTAGATAAAATCAATTACATCAAATTTTATTGTTTTCAAATGCAGTGCGTGAGAATTATTTTTACAGCTGTAATGGTCAATAAAAATGTGAAAGAAATACGTTATGTTACTTACTGTGGACATTTAACAGTAATACAGTTTTAATTTTACATAAATGATTTTTTTTTTATATTTAACTCAAAAAAGCACATTTTAATTAAGAAAAAAAAAAAAATTTAAAGGTCTCGTTTTATTAAAAAAAAATTTTAAAATATATCTGAATACCAAAATAATTTTCTTCCTATAGTTTTACATTAAAAACCATGTGCACAGTAATTCGGTAGCTGATAATCATTTACAAATAAAAAATCTCAGTTGAAATTGCAAATATTCATGTAGAGGTGCCTAATCAAATGTGTTTTTAAAGAATTAAAACAAAACTAAATATATTCTGCATATGATTAACAAGAATGAAGTTGAATGTTTCAAATTAAGTTGACATTTGTAAATAAAACTAACTCAATCGGAAAACATTGAATAAGATTTCAACTACAAATGCAAACTTCTACGCACCATTGAAACTTAATTTGTAACTGTAGTATAAGCAACATAAAGTTGTTCTGTTTTCTTTTAAAAAGTTTTACTGACAGCCAATACTGTAAAAGATAATCATTATACACCTTACATTTATGAACAACAATACTAAATTTGATTATTTGAATGATTCTTCCAAATGGAATAATGATGAATGACACAATCGTTTTTCATATTAAAATGCCAGCTGAATACCTCGAGCACTAGTAGAAGCTCCATCATCACTCATTTGACCAGGTTTATAAGGCATGTGTGGTATAGAAGAAGTTTCGAAAGGATGATCTGACTTTGGTGTTGGAGGGGATAAAGCGTATGGTTTGTATGGCGAATCTACGAAAAAATCATGCAAACAAATAAGGTAACAAACGTTTGGATGCTAAATAATAAAATAAAAGATTAAAGAATGTTTATAGTTTAATTTCAAGCAAAACTACTTTCACTACAAAAGAAAAGCAAAAAAAGTATAGAATTTAAGATTAACCATTCATTCTAACAACATTCACTGAATAGACAGAAAATTAAATAAAAAAGACAATGTTAATAACTACCATTATTAAAAAAAGAAACTTTTTAATATGGGAAAAAAATAAAATTTAAAAATTTAACTTCAAATAATTAGATATTCCAGTCACATAGTAAAAATAGTAATTATTTTTTACAACCACTAGCAAGTTGAACACAAATAACTTATGAGCAGACAAAATTAAATAATACAAAAATAATAAATATATAAAATAAAAAAAATTAGAAATGTATTGGTCGACATGCAGGTTTACAAATTCTAAATTTAAAAAATTAGTTTTTAAATTTGGAATTGAACATAAGAACAAAATGCATAACAGCAATCTTATAAAATGCAAAACTATAAAATTCCAAGCAATTTTCTTTTCTTGAAAAATATCATTTTCACTTTGAAATAAAATTTTCTTTGCTTTCACTAGGTGAACTTTTAAAACAATTATACATTAATTTTTTAAAATTAATTTTCTTACTATATTATTTAATAATTATGCAAAAAAAGCTTGTATAAGAAACCTTGTATAAATATTATGCATAAAGAATTAGATTTCTGTGAAAATGCCCAAAATTGAAAATGGTCAAGGACACGAAAAACTCGGATCTCCAAAACAATATACATATATTTTAGAGGTAAAAAAATATTTTAAATAGCAAATATTATGTATAAATAAATAATTTATGGAAAAAGATACAAAATAGTTTTTTTTTTTTAAGATAGCAAACAAGTTTCTTAGTATTTATGTACACGAACACCTACAGAGGAATTTTTTTGAAATTACTGAAATACTTCATTTTTGATTGAATACATTTGAAAACAGAATTTCCCCTAAAAAAGTTCATTGTTATTATTTTTTTTTAATTCTTGTAGACTAAAACAAGGGTAAAAATGACCAAATATTAATACTGTTGCAAAACATAATAACTCAAGAATCAATATTTTAAAAATTTCTAAGTTTGTATTAACATTCTATAAGGAACAACTTATGCCAAATTTATATATTATATTGAAATGGTATAAAATTTGTCATTACAAAATTCATACCAAGTTTTGTAACATTTGAATCAAAATTACTTGTGTTATGGTGTTTCACATGAAAACAAAAAATCATACTAGTTTATTCTGACAACTAAAAAAAAAAAAAAAAAAAAAAAACTTTTAAATAGTAATTTTTAAAAAAAATGATATAAATACATTAAAATGCTACCGAATTATCAAGTTCATAATCTTTTTATAAAAATTATTTTTATTTTTCATTAATGCTCTGATTTTCTGAGCTCTGTTTTGTAGAAGTTAAAATCTATTCAAGGCTTTTTTTTCTACAATTCTTTCTATTGGTAAAAGCTTTCTAATATGAAATGTCCTAGATTTAGAATATTTTGTTTTTTTATACTTGATTAAATATACTTAAAACCTTTGAACTTCACATAAACATATAAATATAACTTACTTTTTACATAATTTTATACTTTAAAATTTGGATAAAGATTGCAAAAAAAAAAGTGATATTGTTGTAAATCTTGATAATTCAAAAACAATGAATAGCTTTTGTTTATATATACACGTTTCTTATGTTGGGAATATCAATATATAGGTAATATATTTTCCTCAAATTTATATCTTATTTACATATATTTGCGTAAGTTTAAATTTTGACAACTCAAAAGTTTTTAAAATAAATGTTCATTTTCAACCTGCAATTTTTATAATACATTTTAGAAACTTTTAATATCATCATTAAATCAAATAATTGTATTATGTGCCTCAATTTCATACTTTTTTAAAAATTGTTTATATTCTAGACTGAAATGTTAAATTTAATTAAAATAAATTCTAGCTTGTGTTAACACTTAGTGTTTGAAATAACAGTTCACTACATCATCCTTTAAAAATTTGATAGGCTTTAAAAAAAAAAAAGTTCGCATATAAATTAACAAGCTTCATTTTTGATTAACAAACAGCAACACTTCATCCACTACATATTTTATTTAAATTAAAAGTCTTAAAATTTGTCTTTTTCTTCTCCTAGGAAAAAGTTTTGATTATTTTTAGGATCCCAAAACAAATTGAAAAGTCAATTATTACCTGGATTTCGATAATGTCATTATTTAATATTTTTTATTTACACAAGAAAAATTTTAATTAATATTGAGGAAATCTTAAATGCACATATGTTGAAACTATTATTTCTGGTTACGAAAATAGTACTTTCAATTAAAAAACTTGCCTGCGAGAAAAATTTAAACTAACAGAACTTTAATACTAAAAAAGACAGAAACAAACTGTAAAAATATTCAGAAAGCTTAAAATACATGCTTTTCAAAAATTAAAAATCGTAAAACTGATATTTTGGCCAAAAATTGTGTTTTGAAGGTGTTCGTGTACCTTAATTTAAACTTTAAAACATATTGACTGAATAATAAATATATATACTATTTGAAGCAAATTATTCAAGACTATTTTGATAATCAGATTGTATTATTAATAAAATAAGATTATTAGAATTATTCTCAGATATGTATACGAGAATACTTCTAATAATCCAATCTTCTATAAGTTTTACCTTCTTTTTATTATTCCTGAAAACATAATGATAATTAAAGAAACAGCATATTTTCTTTTTAATCTCTTAGCATACAATCATAAAAGACAAATTAATGATGTAATATTTTAACATTTTTTACATTTATTATTAACACCAGCATTAAAAAAAATTTTTTTTTTTTTAATTCCTTCATATTAAAATTTAGGAACAAATTACAGACAAGATTATAAGTTAGGAACATTTTACATTTGAAAACTAGAAACTAAACCAACTCGCTATAAAAGGTATCATCTAAACATTTTAATTTCTTTTAAAAATTTGCACAATAGATATTAATATGAATTATACTTTGAAATAAATGTAGCTTTAAAAAATTACAATATTTTCAGTTTTTAAAAATTTTAACAGAGAACAAATAATTTAAAAATAAATCTGAAAAGAGTCAAACTATTATTTAGAATTCAGAATTACCAGTAAGAGATTGAACATAAGGATCTGGATTGTTAGGAGAATATGCACTACAGTTCTCGGCCTCTTCCTATATGTACATATACATAAAAAAAAAATTCAGAACCATTGTTAGCAAATTATAAAATAAATTACCTCTAAACAATATAATGATCATAAAATTTTTAAAAATTTTATTCAAGAAATTAAAATCAATTTAAAAAGAAGTTCAATATTAAATTGTGGAAGATATGCGTTACTTTCAGTTACATGAAAATGAGTACAGAGCTTTAAAAAGCCCCATACATTTCGATTTACATAACATGAAATTCTTTTTGGTGCTTTTATATGTGAAAACACAATTTTATTTTCAACAAAATATGTTTGTAAAAATTAAAACTGACTATTTTAATACAGATATGTAAGGAATATTTTATGGTTATAAATATGGAATATTATTTTCATTATAATATAACTTTAATACAAAACACTAGTTGATTTGGTTTGGTTTGTTTGTTGTTCTATGGTCATCTAGGGCACACTTTAGGCTAAATAGACCTCTAAACCTACAGTACACTACCTACAGTTTAAAGACGACTCCAACCACTACAAACATCCATGGCACCCAAAATTTGTGGTACCAGCCAGAGCGCTAGCCACTTGGCTATCACGCCCCCAAAACACTAGTTGAATACAATATAGATTTTTTAATGATATTTTTATGTTCAGCAAATAATATTTTCCCCTCATTTTCAAAAAGTTTGTGTGTTTTATTTTTTATAATACATATTTTTTTTTTCTGAATGCATTTCCTTTTTTGTCGACAGCTTCACTGCAATTAACACTTTTACACAAAAACTCTTCCTTTACATTCACTTTCAAAAGTTTAAATACAAATTCTTTCAATAAATTTAATTTCTTATATTAAACTACACCTCTTACATTAAGAAAATATGTGAATTTATCACTGCAGTATTCAAATTACAAAGAAATGTTATCAAGAGCCTTCTACAGCACAATATGAAGTTGACAATTCACCATTCACTTCTGCAACATTCTTTGTTAAATAATAAAATTTTGGCCTCTGATAGTTATGTTATTATGCTTGATAGATAAGAGAACTTCTGCACATTAAAAATTAAGTCATTAAAAAAAACACTTTTTTTTTTTCCCCCCACATGAAAAAAATGTAATAGCATTTTCTTATTTTTAAAAAATAATTCCTACAAAGGAACTTTCTCTAGGAGATCCTAAGCCAAACATAACTGGTGTACCAGATGCCAACAGTAAAGCTCTATTTCGAATTAAAAGTATGTAACATTAATATCTTGAGAAATTTGGTACAATTTTCCATTTAATACAGACCTTCTGGTTAAATTGCAGCTTATATTTCAAGATTTAAAACTTAAAATGTCACCAAAGAATCAACCAAAGTATAAATGTAAATTCCACATTTTAATACAAAATGGGCATTGTATTGTAACTTTTGAAAATGTTCTAATTTTTCTATCTGATGTAACAACATCAAAGAAAACTTTATCTGATGTAACATATTATCCAAAATAGATAAGATATGACAAGATCCAAAATAGTTGCAATTGCAAAAAAAAAAAAAGCACAAACTTTTCAAATATGTTATATATCAGAAGCAAATTTATCCTATTCTATTCTGATTTTAAACATCATAAAATCTTATTGTAAACATGAAATATTTATCAGACATGACTCAATGAAAAATATCAATCATTGGTATCCCAAAATTCATGAATGTTTACATAATAGAAGATAACTGAATTTTTGCCAATTAAAGCGTACCTATGGATACTGTATTTCTAAAATATTTGTGAGTCAAGGATATTTTTCTTTTTAAATTGTGCAGCAATAAATTTGATGCAAATACTCATATTCTCTAAAAGGAGGAATTTCATCAAGAAGAAACTCCAGTGAATCAGTGAAAAGATGGGAGCTTTTGCACTATAATACTTTGTGAATAACTGCTGCACTGGATTTTCAACCAAGCAACATACTAACGATAATTATATAAAAATAAGCAAAAAAAAAATGAACAAACCTCAATGTCACACTTTAATTGCAACCACTCTTGCCTATTTCGATCAAGTCCATCTGAACACCTCTTTGCAGCTTCACACCATACACAATGAGATCCTATGTTAGCTTCAAAGCAAGATTTACAATCTTGGAAAGTCATGCAAGCTATTAATAAAATCAAATATTATTAAATAATTAAAATGAATATTGGATTATTAATCAAAAAGAAAAGAAATGCATATCACCTACTTGTTAATGCATTAAAATATATAGCTGTATTATTTCCAATCACAGCATTTTTCATATCAATTCTATGGTATTCATAAATTGTTTTTCGTCTTATAACTATAAAAATAAATATATCTTATTAATGGAATGAAAAGTTTTGCATTAGAAGTGCTTTTAAATAGTTGAGAATAATTATTTAGAAACTTTAAGCAAATTTATCTAGTAAACATAAATTTTATAGCAATATTCTTTAGAACCTTTGACTTTTAAAATATTGCTTCAATAGAACAGAAAAAAATTCTAAAAATTAATTTCATTGCTCAAGATGTAATATAAACATGAAAATAACATTGACTAACATATTTACTGATGCCAATCAACATATATATTAGTAAATGTCATTATTATATTTTGAAAAATATTTCTTCATACTTACAATAAAGTATCCTATCAATAACATAGGCATCTGATAATCCAACCTTAACAGGATGAGCTTCATCACCAATTTCAGTGACAGAAATTGGAATCTAAATAAATTGCAATTAGAATAAGTAACGAGATAAGTCCAAGTATCTTAATTTTATAAGCAAACAGCACTTACAAACTTAAAAGAAAGGCGTAAGATTTAATGGTATATAATACAAAAATAATTTTCAAACATATAAAAACATAAACAAATATAATTTTTATATTTTTTATAAGTTTAATATACAATCAGTAAAATCTCAAATCTGTCTCTCTTTCAATCATTTTTTTTTTGCCTCATTCAATGTTTTAATTTAGTGGTTCTACTACTATTACAATTTTAACCAAGTAAATATAATTGACTAAGATTTTTCTTAAAAATATTTTTCCATATCAATCATTCGAATATTTTGAAGACCTTGAGAAAATGCAAGAAATTTTATTTATACTAATGAAATTATTAAGAAAGATTAAAAATAATAATAATAATAATGTTCAGTTTGGAAAAAATCTTAAATGCTTACAATGAAATTGTATCAACTATAATGAATAGACATAGTCATAATGGATTAGATTTATTTTTACAGCTTGGTAAGTTAAATGTTTTCTATATATTAAAATTTTTGTTATAAGTATCAATAGCAATATTGATGTTAAAAGATAATATGATTTAAATAATTAAATTCTATGTTGAACCAAATTCATATGGATATGGGCATTGGGTTTTTTTTTTTCCCATCCCTCACAAGAAGCAATAGATGTATTTCTACTGTATTGTATTTGTTAAGAAGCATACTTAATTAGAAAATTGAAATAATAAATTATTGATACTTTAAAAATATATTGAAAAGGGTAGATTTACCTCTTTATAAACAAAAACAATGTCTCCATTGTTTAATAAAGTTGTCTGAAATGTAAAATTTCCCCCTAAAATAATTTAAAAACATGTATTTTAATAACTGCATTTTTTATACATGATCATTATCAAATAAATCCATTCATATATATTATTATTATACAAACCTTTCTTTTCATCCTGTAGAGTCACATTATGCCATTCAATAACAAATGCTGTTCCTGAAAAAGAAACATATTTTATAGATTGAATGTTGATACATCAGGGAATAAATTATTTTTCAAACGAAGATCTTACCATTATCAAAATATTGAACAGTTGATTCACTACTCAGACTTGTATCGAAATTTGCCATAAGTGGTGCTATATACTGTGTAGCTGCAAGCCAGCTGTGCATGTAATCGCCCATGTATACAAAACCTATGTTTCATTAAAAAAAAAAAAAAGAGAAAAATGAACTCTATATGCTGCATCATTTCTAATTAGTAGAACAATTCATTCAAATCAAATAGCAGATTGAAGAACCAAATAAAATATCCAAATCTTAAAGTAAAAACTTGTTTTTATTATTATTGTTATTACAGTTTAGTAAAAACATTGGAATATACCATAAATTATCAAACACTTCATTTTTATTATTAATGATCACAATGTGAGAGATTGTTGGAATATTATGGTCTTAAAGAAGCCATAAATTCCTGTTTGATAAAAGTTAAGTACATTGATTATAACATTTAAGTACATTGGTTTTAAAAATATTAAAAATAATTAAAAGTTAAGTACATTGGTTTAAAAATATATTAAAAATAATTTTTCTACTTAACGTTTATCTGTAAAGTTACACATTAAAATAGAAAATATGCAGTTTATTAATAAAGTGATAGTTAGAAAGTGCTAGCAATAATAAAAACAAACCAATGAGCCATACCTAGAAGGCAGAGTATATCTTAATCCCAAAAGAGTTCCAATAGCATACAGTTGATTACCCAGCCAAAGATGACACAAAGAAAAATAGTATTACTTAAAACTATTGAGAATTCATATGCACCTTCAGGAATTTTCCAGAATGTCAATATTATAAAAGGAATGCTTTCAATTTTACAATTTGGAATATATTTCGAATTATAAAAATTTTAAAAAATAAAATCCTTGAAACTAGGGGAGATCAAGATATTTGCATATGTCATTCTGCCTAAAGAATCAACTGACATTTACAATAATTCTTATTTTGTAGTTTCAAGAACTTGAACAATATTAACACTAGAATTTCCAGCAGAGTTCAACTTTTCCTAGTCAATAAAACAAACAACTTTTTTTTTTTTAAATAGTAAATTTCATGATGCATAGCAAAAGCTAGACTTCCAATTCACTAATATAATATTAATGAATGTGAGCTTTAATTTCAGGATTTTAGAGACTAATTTACATGTCATCTGTATAAAAACAAAGCAAAAAAATTTTTATCTGAAGAACGTCACTAAGATAAAAAACAACAGCAACACTTCCCTTGATTGCTTTTATTTTGCATGAATCAGTATTATTAATTCTAACAACATTTCTGCTTTTCACAGATGAAATAAGAATAATCAGACAAAGTGGAAAATTATATGCAATTCATTTATGTATGAATCCATCAATACTGAATCTATCAAAGACTGTAAACAATATTGAAGAAGTCAATTCCTGTAATTGAGTTAATCGCTATCTTATCCAAGATCAGTATGGCAATTCATAAAATTTGACAAGTGGCTGATAGACTTTTTGTAAGCCCAAATTGGTGCAAAATCAGAATATTATTGCAATCAAAATATTCATTAAAATTTTAAGTATAATGTATACTACAAGCTTCTGAGGGCAGATAAGAATGCAAAGGTATTATAGCCATGTTTCAAAATAGTAATATTCTATCTTTTTGAAGTAGCTGAAAAGTAGGATATATTGAAGATTTTTTTTTTTTTTTTTTTTTGCACCAGTTAAATTGTATATATATTCAGGGTCGTTTTGAATGTTAAATCTTTTAACATCTCCTTTATGAACACTTTTTACTTTATATTGCTGTTACTTCTACTTTATCAACTTCCGGGACTTTTTTAATTTAAAATATTGAAATGTACTCATAAATATGAGAATTTAGTAGGCATGTTTCTAGTTGAATGAGGATTATTTAAGAAATTATTAATTAAACAGAAATGATCGTTTCAAGGGAAGAATTACACAACATATTTCAAGGAGGTTTTTTTTTTTTTCCTTTTTTTTTCCCCTTCTTTATCTTGTATCATTTTTATTCCTTTATTTGCCCGAGTTTATAAGCCTAAAAAAAACGTCAGTCTAATGCTTGTTAGCTAATAAATGTTTAATTTTAAAAAAGAAAACATGGAAAGCAACGGAGAAAATGTAATTTGTAAAATTAATAATAGAATGATTCTTGTAAAAAAATGTGAAGAAAATAAATAAATAAAAAAGAAGTTATTTATATTTAAAAATTCAGCTGAAAATTAAAACAAAACTACTCCTAAATGATCCAGAATATTGAAAACAAAATTTGATTACAATTGTGATACAATAAGGGAAAATTTTAGGATTTTTTATTTCATAAAAAGAAGAAAATGCCTAACAAATAAAATACAGCACAAATCTAAAAACATCTCATCATTATAACCATTCCTGAACCAATGCTTTTCATATCATCCTTACTATTAAATAAATAATCTATGTCTACTATTGTCTTTATAGACAATAGCTTTCACTGAGCATATTTTATCCAAAATCAGAAAAGAAATTCATTTTTTTAATATTTTAAAACATCAAATGTTAAAAATAATGTAATAAATATATTTACTGAATTAATAAAAACTGAAATATTATGCTTTGTTAAAAAATTTTTTAACACATCATAACTATAAATAAAATTTTAAAAATTATTATACATGAAAGTTAAATATTGATTATTCAAATTAATTTATATAAATGAATTATTCAATTATAGTT
This sequence comes from Caerostris extrusa, assembly GCA_021605095.1. NCBI lineage: Eukaryota > Metazoa > Arthropoda > Arachnida > Araneae > Araneidae > Caerostris > Caerostris extrusa. Next base: position 192,408 of record BPLR01015505.1, read on the forward strand.
ACCTCCTGTTGCAATTGTGATATTTCTTAAAGGATGACCATAAAATGGAAAATCAAATGACAATCTAACAGTCTATAAAAAAAAAAGAAAAAAAAAAAAAATTGTAACAAAAATAAGATACAAAATAATTATAAATTTTTAAGTTTAGTTAAAAATAAATTTTAAAAACTATAATTTTAATTAACTTACAGCTGCTTTTCGATGCGAGTCAGATAGCATGCGATGAATAATCACTTTGTCTTTAGGGAGTTTTTCAAAGTCAACCCAATAAGCTAATGCTTTTTCATTTTCTAATAACAAAGTTGAGTTGTAATATACATGGTGATCAACCTGTTAGAAAATTTTTTTTTTTTTTAATTAAAGTAAATAATACATACAATATAAATTTGATATGTATATGAGTGAAGAAGGCTTTCTATAAATTATGCAGTAAAAACATAAGTAACTTGTGGAAATATTTTCAAGTTCACTAAAATGCATAAATAAAGGATTTCCTTTTTTCTTTCATGTCTAAAAATTTACTAAAGCATAGATTTAAAGAGGAATTGCTTATATTGGAGGAATTAATGCAAAAGAGGAAAAAAAAAATATGCTTCGATACAATAAGGAATAGCTTTGAAAAGCAATAATAAAGTTACAATTCATTTTAAAACATCCACAAAATAAAAATTAAACAAAATTCCTAAAAGCATTCATTTGGATATTTATAAAGAAAATATATGTAAAAAAAGGCATGATAAAAATTATGCTAAAAAGGAAAAAAATTCTCTTGAAATGCATATTAAATCATCTAAAAATTTAATCATTGTAAACTCTTAGAATATTAATGATTTAAAATACAAAAACAAAGTGGCTTTCATACAAGTTCTGTACATAACAGTACATTTTTATTTAAGTATTATATCACAATAAGCAATAATTGAACCAGTAACAAGACAATTTAAAATATATTAGAACATAAATTTTAATAAATCTTAGCCACAAGTATGAAGGAAGCCAATATTTTTTAATTTCTATTGCTAGAGAGGATATACTAACATTAAAAAATAAAATTCAAATACAAGCATAAATTTATTGACTTCCAAGAAAAACTAATTTTACTCACTTTTGGATCGTTAATACTTGATGGTTTTGTAGGAAGAACATCAGAGAAAGTTGTAGCTACTGTGGACGTGGTTGATATAGTTGTATTGCTGCTATTTGTAATGGTTGTGGCTATGGTTGTTTGTAGTAGTAGTAGTAGTAGTAGCAGTAGTTGCTGTAGTTGAAGCAGTAGTATTTGGTGCTTCACTTGGTACTTGGGTGGAAGTTGACACATTATATTTTTCAAATGAAACATTTGTGTGACCTACAGATAGGTCAATTTCTGTTCCATTCAATGGCAAAGTGCTGTTCTCTTCCTTGGATTTACTTTCAGCTGCAAATGTTTTTAACTGCACAGAACTCTCAGTAGATACAGTTTTAGTTGGAATTTTCTTTTCAACTAATGAGGTAGCTTTTTTAATGGGTGGAATAAGAACTGATCTTTTGTACACATGGTAGGAAGTTTTTATAAGGTCTTCATTTTCTAAATATCTGCCATCAACTTGATGTACTTTTAAGTCTATGGAGGGATTGAAGTGAGAATAACCTAAAATGAAAAATACATTTCTAAGTGATTTTTTCCCATTTAACTTAGCACAGCATAATCTTTCATAATTGGCCTTAACAATACTATAACTCAATGATTCTCAAACTGTGGAAGGTGAATATTTTGAAATGAGTACAATATATATATATATTTTTTACAAATAAAAATTAAATCACTTCTTTAAGAGAAAAAAGTACAAAACTTTTTGAAGAACCCAAACTTTAAATAATGAAAACTATAATTAATAATAAATAATCATTGATAAAGAATTTCAAATTTTAAAGGAGAAAGAGATAAGAGATGAAAATTGGAGTACTACTACCCTAACCTTTCTTTGAAATTTAAAACTTATCACAAACTTGCATGTCAACTGTGTTAAGCAAACTAATCGAAGTTAAGTGAATAAAAATCAAATTGCCATTACTCTCATGCATGTCACTCGAACCTGAATCCTGTGCTACCAAAGGCCAGAGCATAGATAAGGAGAAAAGCATTATGCAATTCAGCAATTGTCAATCAATTCAATTAGCTGAAATATTATGGACATCAAGTCAAATATCATGAGAATTATGTATAAACAATTAAGTCCCCACATTTTATTTGAATTTAATTTCATATATTATGCATCTGTCTATTTTTTGTTAATTATATTATAATAATAAAATAAGATCTTTTACACGAACTTTTAAAATTTATTTTTAAGTTTCATCTTGAAATCTTCGACATTTAACAATAAGTAGAAGGTAAATTAAGAACAATTTTTACATTAAAGGGTTAAAAGAACTACAGCAATAAAAAAATCCTTTTGTTAGCTAAATAAGTTCTTTTTTTTTTTTTAATCATTCATTTTTAAACTTGATTGCAAATACGAAAAATAAATAGAGCATAAAAGTAGCATAAGGTTATTATTTGAAGGGGAGGTGGGGGACTACAACAGAAAGATTTTATTTCAACCACATTATCATGACTAATTTTTGAATTATTTTTAACAGCACAATAAATCAAGGAAGTAAAAGGTTTTGTTAAACTTAAAAATATAATTATTGTCGCACAGTTGTCTCACTACGGGTTTTTTTTTTTTTTTTTTTTTTTTTTTTTTAAAGCAACAGTATCAATAAGTATAAAGACGATGTTATGAATAAAAAAGGCAAATCCTACAATGAAATCGCTACCAATGATCGTGACCTAGTACGAGCGTTTTACACGGAACTATAGAAGTTTTAATGCTTTACTGTGATGGTCATTTCAACAAACCATTGTTATGTCGGGAAAATTTAGGTATGCAATTAATATACATATATTTGTTGAGCATTAATAGTCTCTAGCTAGCTGTTCATTGTTCAAGGCTATTAACTCAGAGTATGATGGATGGATGGTGTTTGATTCACAGAGCTTCCTAGCCCCAAGGGATCTCAACTCCGGAAGAACAAGGTATAAACAGTTGATTAATAGGTAAATAGCCCGAAATAACAGAAAATTTAAACTAAAATAAAAAGAATTTATTAACATAAAACAGGAAAAAAAATACTAAATTAAAATATTCCTCGGTCTTTTAATATTAATATTATTAGGATCACAAATTTTAATTTCTTGGATTGCGGAGTTCTCGTGGTTATCAATATAGAATTAACGAAATTTTCGGAACGTGTTTAAAGAAATATTTAAGTGGTGGAATATTAATGGCTTGTTGTATTCTCGAATTTCTCATACACCATTTAGCTGCGGTGATTCATTTGAGAGTGATTTTCGTTTTAATGATCTTTAGTTAGATTTAGAGGCATAAGACCAGACTGGATATGAGTAGGTAATTATAGGTCGTAGAATAGCTGTACACAAAAATATTTTATTGTTCCTGCTCATGCTAGAGTGCCTATTGATAAGAGGAAAGATTTTTCTAAAATTCATAAGGAAATTATTTTAGTATATTCGAAATGCTTTTTTTCATGTGAGGTGTCGGCCTAAGTAAACACCTAAATATTTTGAACTATTTTTCCAAGGAATGATGTATCATTGATTTTTAATATTCTGATTTGGTACTTACGTATTAACGGTACCTTGGCGACAGTTGCGCCAATAAAGAGCACACGCGCCAACCGCAGCTACAGACTTGGCGGTTTTAAGTGGCACCATTCTATTCTATTGGTTTGGTAACCTTAGTAGCCGTTAGATTGGCGACACTTAAAAACCGCCAAGGTACCGTTAATACGTAAGTACCTCTGATTTTTATTACCTACCGAGAAGGGAACTGCCTCAGTTTTTATCAACATTTAACGCGATTTTCCACTTGTCAAACCAGTTATTAAGTACTTTAAGATGATTTGTTAGAATAACGGCAAGATATTTAATGTTATTGCTCTTATAAAGCATAGCTGTATCACCTGTATAAATTGCAGTCAGAAATTTGGTGTTAATAGGAAATAAGATAGGGCCATGTCGGAAATAAAAATTGTGAAAAGAAAGGGGAAAATCGTACTTCCCTAGGGGGTACCTGCCAAAATATTTTAAAATAAATGAAACTCATTCGACTTTTTTTAACAGATAATTTTCTATCATGGAGATAGGACTGGATTAAATGAATGAGTGAAGGAAAAAATTAAAAAATAAATAGCCTATAAAGTAGGCCGTTAATCCAAACTCTATCGAACGCTTTCTGGATATCAAGGAAAACCGCTCCCGTACATTGTTTATTTTGAAAGCCTGTGTTGTAATCTATTGTACGAAGTTAATTGATGGATTGTGGATAAGCTGTTATGGAATCCAAATTGTTTAGGGTTAAAAATGTTATTCAGAATATAATACCTCTAAAGAAATATATCATGTGTGGCCGTGATGCTGTCCCGTGCCATCAACAAAAACACATGGGAAGAAAATAAAATGTGTAAGGTGAATACTAAGTTGATAGCTGAATACACTATAATATTGATTGAGTCATTGCAGATGCGGGCGATGAGGGCTTAACAAATGGAAAATAATTTTAATTATAATATTTGCTGGCGATCTAATTGTACTGAGGATGATGAACTTGGTTCGTATTTTCATAAGCTAGAGATTCATTTCTCCTTCATAGTAACAGTTAATAAGCATCGGCAAATTCCTGTGGCGATTGGACCTGGCTGACGTGCTTATTTTAATTTCTTAAAAAGTATTTGCATACGATTTAAATTTATATATTAGCTAATGGCGTAATGATAGGATGACAGGACTGGCAAAATGCGGCGAGGGGGGGGCCCTGTTCCCTGAAAGAATTGTTTTTAATTTATTTTTTAATAAATTAGTAGACATGAATTAAAGATTCAATTCTTACAATTACTATTTTAAGATATTAATTGAAAAATTGAATATTAATTCTAAGAATAGATTCAATTCATGTGTTTGTAAAAGCATAAAACTATCAATTTTCTACCAGTGGTATACAGTCCTGCCATACCGTGTCCACCATTTATCAGCGCTTTGTAGATATAAACATTTTTAAACTAATAGGGCATTCGATTATCCGATTCAAATTTCAAAGATTTCTTTTTATTAGACAAGGCTTTTTTTATTATTATTATTGTAATAATAAAATTATAAAATCAACTAGTAACAACACAACAACGAGGGAAGCATACAAAAAACGGATATACCACATGGACCAAATTTCACAACCCCACCTGCAAGGAATATATAAAGAGAATTTTTTTTTGAGGTGGAGGAATTTTAGAAGGGCATGGTGACAATCGAGCAAGCTTATGAGTTTAACAGAGAATTGCATATATCGTGCATATTTTTTTGAACTGCTCGTGTTGGATGCAATCAAGGAGTGATGTGGATATGCAATTAATGGAATGCGAAAGGGTTGGATCGACCGACGGGAACAAATACATTAATCTTGTCGCATCAGGCAAATTCTATCTTATTACAACTTCAGCAAGCAAAGTACAAGTAATACAATATATTTCACAACGATCTACGTCAGCACGTACCATCCAACATAGTTGCAGCACAGGCAAATTTCAGCAAGACGTCAATAGCTGTGATTATCCGATTCTAGACTATGGGTGTTTGCGTCTGCTGTGGTGCGATGAACATTAGACATGGATACACAAATGAAACAACAGTAAATTACACAAAAACAGTCTTTCCAAACGAATCACGATTCTACTTAACCGCGATAGTCGTATTCGAGTCAGGTAATACCGTGCATAGGTCTTATTATTCACCGCCATAAGTAACTCACCTGTGAGATTTATTGGATCTTAATCCCACAGCTCCTTATTGCTGATAAATGGAATAAGCCCTGAATATTTCTGAGGCTATCTAACCTCACTTTCTAGGTTTGTATTTCAAAGGTCAATGCAAGACCGCATGCGGTACGCATTTGTTCAAGAATTCATTGACCGCTAGATTGCATTGCGGCTGTGGCCTGCTGGTTCTCACGATAAGCTCCCCATTTATGTCTGGTCGACGATTAGCAAACAACTGGACCCAGCATACACCACCCGCTGGTACAGCACATCAACTTTGGTAACTTAGGATTGGTTTGTCGCACTGTCATTTTTTGCATAGTTTAAGCTAATTTGGGGAACTTACAGTTTAACGTGGATTCCGAACCACTAATAAATATCCATGACACCGCCAGGATTCAAACCTGAAGCCTGTGGTACGAAAGGCCAGAGCGCTAGTCAATTGGCCATCGGGCTGCGGTAACTTGTGGAAGCAGCATAGACTGACATATCTCAACTGGAATGTTGCATTTTCAATCATTTTACTTTTCCACTTGTTTGCTATTATTATTATTTGCATTATTCGATAAGGGTTACAGGGAATGAATGCATTTTGGATGGCCAGCAGTGTACTTATTTCTAATGCTATAATTTTGTTACTTAAGAATTTAGTTTTCTTAGGGCCCCCAGTTTTAAAATTTGCCATCGGCCCCACGTAGACGGATAATCCAATAGAAGATATGCTTCAAACTACAAAGAAAAAAACGAACAATTTTTTTTTATGTTAGTATATTTATTTGGCGATTTAAATATGCAAATTCGTGGAAAATAGTTTTTTTTTTTTTTTTTTTTATATATTTGGAAAAGAATTTATATCATATCAAAATTAACTTAAGGAATTATTCCACAAATATAACAAAATATTTTAATCATAAAATTAAATAAAATTGCAGCATAAATTTTTTTTTCTTAATATATTTATAATAAAAAACAATTTGAGAAGAACAATAATTGTAGGAGATAAAAATTTAACAAAACACATATCTGTGAATCAATATAGGATTTATAATATTAACGCTAGCTTCAAGTAGGATGTATAAATAATACTAGTTTTAGTAAAGATTTATAATGTTAGCGTAATAAGGAATGATCAACACAGGTAACTATAAAGCAAATATTGAAATATCAGTTCACGATATGAGTTATGAAATCAAATAAAAAACAAGGAACAGAAAATGTTTACTTTGTTCTGAAAGTAAACATTTTTCCAAGACACCTGTCAAAAAGTTAACTTTCTAACCAATGAAATTCAGTGTAAAAATAAATGTTTTCATAAGTAGTATTTTCCCATTATATTTCAATAGAAACATTACTTAAAGGCATAAACTTTGAAAAATTGTTTTAGTATTGTGTATTATCTTCTTATCGTAAATTTCCGACAGTAGAAGGGTGGAAAAATTAATAAATAAAAAGTGCTTGAAAGTAAAGTACTCCCTCTGTTAATGACAGAGGCAAGTAAATATTAAATATAAATTATATTCTTATATTCACGACATCTGTCAATTGTTTTGGCCCATCCAACGTGTAGGTTAACCTAATTATAACTATTTCATCCACCGATCGAAATCACTTGTTTTATTTCATTTGGATATCAACTTATTGTAAAAATAAAATGATAAAAACAGTTTTCAAGTAAAGATCGAGTTGCAATTCTTCAGTATTGATGTATCAAAAAAGAAAAACGAAAAGGCGCAATTACATTAATTGCAAAAACAATATAAGTGCGACAGAATTACAATATGAAAATTTTGGAAACGTGTATCCGAAAATAATTGTCAAGTTGAATCTTTTGCTAATGTTGATTCTTTGAGGGGAAAAAAAAAAAAAAAACCGAGGACGTAATAGCACAAATTACGGAGAAAATTTGAAAAAATTGGCATTCCTTTCAGCAGAAGAGTTACGATGCGATCAGTGACTAACATCATTGATTCCAAAATCTACATTATTCCGAATTTTGAAAAAGGAAAATCTATTAAACGAGTTTCAAGCACCATCCAACAATCTTATAGAAAAGAGTAAAAGATAGTGTAGAATTTTGTCTTGATAGACAAAATCTTTGTCTTCATAGACAGATCTTTATGGACTATATTATTCAAAATACTTTTCCGATAGTTTTGGAAGGAAATTTATGGATGTAAATGATTATATTCATTGGTGAAAATTATCTGAACACACAAAATAAAAATTAGGAGTAATATTTTTAACTTATTGTTTAATTTAATCTATATTTTTTATAATTGTTTTGTTCTATATTTATTTTCTTTTATTGTGGAACAAATTAAATTCATCAACAGCTATTAATATTATGGGGCAGACAGAGTGTAGCGGAAAAATATAAGAAATAAAAATTTATTTAAATTAGGCTGCTACGTTTTTATACGCTCACAGAATGCGAAAATATGAAGATGCGAGTTCAATAAATAAAAAACACGGTAAAAAATATTTATATTGTACTTAGACGTCTGGCATTCTACTATGTAAGAGAACAAAATTGGATAATAATAAATGATACGACTAGAAATTTACTACACATTAAACTGAATTATTAATTAAAATTTATTTAAATTAATATAGTACCGATACTGATAATAGCTTTAAAAAAATGAGGTTTAACTTAATTCTAGAAGAATTCCGGAAAAGAAATTCTTTTTAGCAATGAAGCATAAAACAAGTTTTTTTTTTCTTTCTTTTTTTTTTTTTAAGAAAATTTTAGTTACAAAAATTGAATATTTCTTTCATATATTTAATTAGTTACTAATGGAATAAAATATATATAAAAAAAAATAATTGTATAACTATTTTAAACGATATTGAAACATTCTTCAAAATGAAGAAGTAATAAACACTATAAAATTTAAAAAAAAGCATTAAAAAAATTGAAAGAATAAACTAAAGAGTAAACTTAAAAGACAAAATACTAAATTAAAGTCAATGTATACGAAAATAAATTACAATTTTAAAAACAAATGCAATAACGCAAAAGTTTCTCTTTGAATAAATAACATCTGATTAACATGCTACATAACAGCATCGCAATTTTATTTATAAATCACTAGAATAAAGGTTAGCTCAAACACTAGTAGAGTAATGACGCTAAAATGTATTCAAAAACACTGATATGCTAAGAAAAAAAAAAAAAGGCAACTTTTGCGAAGGTTAAAACACAATCACTTCTTTAGGTTGTCAGTCACCACCCTGAATGGAACATCAGAACAGGAAGGACAAAACCAAGGTAAAAGAGTAAAATGTCTCCCCAAAATGACTCATTCCTGTTATTCAGGTGAAAAAAAGAAAGAAAAAAAATCTCGAAAAATAAAGGTTCAAACATGATCATCCACTTCTAAAACACGCGACGCAGAAAATTCTATTGCACACGTCCGGACGTGATTGAATGGAAGTAAAGGACAAAAAACACGTTACAGAAGGGTCAACTACAGTTCATTCAGAAGTAAAAAAAAAAAAAAAAGCTTCCCCTGTTGCGTTGGTTAATAAGGCGATTGAAACAAATCGTCACTGAACAAAATTGCTTAGATAGGTGACTCATAGGGGTTGCAACAGATAGAAATTAGGAAACGCATCATCTAAGAGATAGTTTACTTTAATAAAAGTGATAGTGAACGTTTTTTTAAACCTCACAAGACATAACAATGTAATGCATATACAATATATAGTTCAAATGTAGAAACATAAAAATTGCAAAAGTGACAGAAAAAAAAAATTCACATTAATGTAAAAGGAAAGTAAAGCAGTAGTGCACAGAATTTGGAAGACAGTGGGCAGTGCAAAATAAAGGGGGGGAAAAAAAGTCTTGATGGAATTTTCTATTCTTTATTTATTAATAAATATATAAACCAGGGTTCAGACCAACCAAAACACTCATTGATGATCAGATTTTTTGACACGCAGAGTTTCGACATTTATAAAAATATTATAAATATATTTCGACATTATAAATTATTATTAACATGCTTAGATTATTTAAAATGTGTAAAACGACGTAAAAAATGTATTGTAATGCGAACTATACATTGTAACGCATATACAATATATAGTTCAAATGTAGAAATATATAACTTGCAAGTGACAAAGGAAAAAAAATCATTCACATTATTGTAAAAAGTAAGGCAGAAGTGCAGAGAAGGGAGTGAGAGGACAGCAGGCAGTGCAAATAAAAAGAAAAAAAGTCTTGAAAGAGAATTTTCTATTCTTTATTTTATTAATAAATATATAAACCAGGGATCAGATCAACCATTGATTTTGATGCAAATTTCGACATTTTATAAAATTAATTTAAAAAGTCATTTATTTCCTCACTCTTTTCAGATTAATATTCTATTATAAGCAATAACACGATTTTGCTTGTTGTGAAAATAAACAACGTCAAAAAAAAAAAAATATTTATTTTTCACCATCATATGTTGAATATAAAGAAATGAGGAAATAATATTTCAACGGCACACAAGATATCAGTGGAATTATTAATAGTCTCCTTCGTTTCCATACAAACATCCTGAATGGCCTTCAACTGCAGTTATTTATTATATTAGATGACGGAGAAAGCACGTGTTTTAACAAGAAGAATATTAATGGCAACAGACAATTTAGAATGTTAGATCAAAAAGCAAAGAAATTATTCTTAGTCGATTAGAAAAAAAAAAAAACTTTTTTAAAAAGGTATTATAAAAATATGAGTACGTCGGACGTCATTTAAAATGGTTTTAATTCAATACTGTATTTTATCGAAAATGTATAAGTGGAAAATAAAACATATCATGAAATAGCATTCGTCTTGTATGGGATATAGCAATTTTTAATAACATTTATGAACTAATTTAATTTATTACTAATATTTTGGATGTGTCAAAATTTATTAATTAATTACAATTATTTTTAAATTAAGTCAAAAAGAAAAACTTAAAATATTTTTTTAGCAAAAGCTATGAGACAATGCACAAGTGAAACTTGAAATATTTGTATACAAAATATGAATTTTGTAAGAAAATATGAATTTTAAACTATCTTAGAAATTGTCGAAATTTAGAAAAGCGCATGTAAGAAACTTTTAAGTCAAAGAATAAAAGCAATTTAATTTTGTTTCACATTAATGTTTAAAAAATTGTCAAATTTTATTGAAAGGAAGATTAATTAAAGGATTAATCTATTTTCTATACATAAACTGATAAATAAGGAAAATTAAAGCTAGTTTTCCTTCAATATATACAATATTTTTTAATAGCAATTTAATTAAGAAAAAAAAAATCTATATTATTGATTCCAACACCATATCAAAAATAATTATATTTAATTTGTGTAAAAAGACAGGAAACATGCGGCAATTTTCTTTCTAAGGATTAAAAAAAAAAGTACACGTTACTACTGCCATATATTATTTATTGGGTAATAAGATGTTTAATAATATTTTTAGCACAAATTTTATTATGATAATAAATTACATATATATTTATGATTTACAAATTCGTTTTTGCTTAAAAACTACAACGATATTTTTATATTTGTAACTTTTTACTATTTTTTTTTTTATTTTTTTTTTATCTTTTATAGTTTCCTGTATAGAAAGATTTTCCCTCAAGAAAACACAACATGCTTCACTGGACAAATGCTCAAAAAAAAAAAAAAAAAAAAAATTGCTATTTCAAGTTCAGACATCATGCATGAATCCCGATACGTTGACTCATTATTAGCCAAATTTAACTAGGAAGTTCCAGGATTTTTAAAATTTTTTTAAAACCTTTTTCCCATTCAGACAAATTCACGTAAATAAATTTTAAAAAAGTAAGCCTTTCATAAAATAAGTCCAATGGATAAAAAAAAAAAAACAGTTCTAAAATCAATCACTGTTTTGTAAATTTCCAAAAAATTTTTAATTCGATTTTAAATGTCTTTAAAGAAAAATCAAGACTTTAAAAGAAATTTAAATTAACCAGGAAGTATGACTCATGAATAATTCTTTTCTCTTTTAATCGTCTGAAAATAACACTTTGAACAATTCTAATCAAATGAGTCATATAAAAAGCTTAAAAACAACGTCCTTGGATATGTAAATGGAACTTTTATTCATTACATCTAAAAAAATATATATATGTGAATTCGTCAAGGTAAACTTAACATGGAAGTAAAAAAAAATTTATTCATAATAGTATTATACTGAATTTACTTTTAAAATGGTTGAACATTCATGCGAATAGTCACAAAAAGTTAATTGTTCAATGTTCAAACACAAAGTTTTAAACTTGAAACAATTGTTTTCCAGTTTTAAAATTATTTACATAAAGGAGTAATAGCAATTTTTTTTTTTAACCTATGGGTTACAATGGATGAATATAAGACCATAACATTTCAAAAACTTCCAATTCGAAATACAATTGCTATCTTATTTTAGAATTGTCTTTTCAGTTTTTTTTTTTAGCTCATTTATAAAACAGGAAACTTCACAGTTGGGTTGAAGAGAACATAAAATAGTTTTATAAGCTGCTACATCAAACGAGACAGAAGTGTATAAAAATAAACCGAGTAAAATTGTGCGTCATAATAGAATGTTGAGTCTGGAACTAGAGGCAAAATTTAGAATTTAGCAAGTTGAAATTTTTACATTGCATATAAATAGAACAGCATACCCACTTATTAAAATAACGGATAGTCAAAACAAAATATCTTCGTATAGGACCCGGAAATGTTTCTACTGTTGCATAGATTTCTACCAAAGAAATGTGTAAACTAGCTATGCACAGTTCATAACACAAAAAACTTTGAAGTTATTCATCGAATATATAACAATGAAAATTAAAATAATATAATAAAGAATTAAATGTGTGATAATACACTAATTTAATAAAAGTTCTTGTATTTTGCTTCTATTTTTGCAATAACCAAGCCCAAAAGAGTTTAAAAATTGTCTCTATTTAATGGCTTTTTAATATTCATGACTAGAAATTTGTATGCATGTATATATTAATTCAAATAGGTTAGCGTATTTTAATGCATTATACCAATAGTCATAGCTGCTTTGCAAATCAAAATTTTGAAATTGAATACTTTGGGGAGGACGGGAGGGGGCATTCTCATAAATTATGTTATAAATTTTCAAAGCAAACATTTACGACTATTACTTAATACTTGCAGACTGTCTCCAAACCGACGCACCTGTTGAAATACGTGGCTTGAAGATAAGTGATTCCTTTCTGTTAAAACTTGAACTCTTTCCTCCCACTTTACATTCTTTAGTATGTCAGCTCTTATTTTGACATTCAGTACATTAATTATTCCTATTACCTTGTTACTAATTATCACTTTATCTAAATGTATGTACATAGGTATTTACTGTGATTGAGTTAATTGATAATTTAATGTGATTTCTGTTGAGATTTCTTGGACGAGTATCAACGGAGAAACAGGTGGACTCCCTATGGTGAGAGCAAGAGAATGGCGATTGGGCATCCGTTGCCTGAAGAGAGGGACGTATATAAGGGGCAAGATAAGGTAATGTTTAGACTGGTCGGGACATTAGCAAGATTTACAATCATTACGCTTGATTTAAATGAAAGCTTAAATACAACTATATCTTTGACAAATGCGACATTTTATAAAGATCTGATAATGGGGGAAACACTAATTGTCTATCTCAAAAAACTTATGATATTGTAAGATCAACGATTTATGTTTTGAGTAACCGAGAAAAAAAAAAAAAAATTTGAAAAGTTCATGAAATCTGTAGTTAATGGATCCTGGTGATCGAAGTTTGAGGAATACCAAGTTTCCTGAAGTCTAATGGTAACTTGCGTTTTGGCTTCGACAGCAGAGATAAAGATCAATGCTCCAATTTTCGATGATATTTTGAAAGAAATCGCAAAATACTTTTAACAAACAGATTATTAAAAAAAGAAAGACAATTTTAAAGCCAGTGAAGATAAGCTGAATAAATTCACGAAGCTTTTATAGCAAATAAATTTCTTCAAATGTGTGGAGAAAAAATATCTGCCGATGAAGCATCTCTGATAAAACAAAATTAGACGAAAAACTAGCTGATACCACCTAAAACAAGACGAGATTTTAAACAAGAATGAAATTGGTCTTAATTGACGACAGTTTCTAACAAAGGAGTTTGAAATGTATGATAAAAAAAGCGCTTGTGAGAAAATAAGTTAAAAAACAGATTTTGAGTTATAATTTATTCTAATGCATCTGCAAATCTTCGCGAGTTGTAGGTAAGTCAAAAATTATCCAGCATTCAAAAAAATTAAAAAAAATAAAAAAAAAATTATGGTTGACTGAATATGAACCAATACCGAGCATAGGTTACGCAAGTAATTTTTCATGAGTGGTTCAATAAGTATTTTGTGTCAGCAGCTAAGAATTTCTTAAAAGCAGAAAAACTTGTCCCAAAAAAAAAAAAAAAAAAAATATTTTTTTACAATGCTTCAGGGCATCCTTCAGAATAAATACAAAATGTCAAAACTCGAAATGGGATGATAGAAGTTTCATTTCAAATTAAAACATTTCAATTTCAACGACCACACAACTTTACCACAAAATTCACATGAACAGAGAGATTGTGAATTTGCAATTGTAGGTACAATTACAAAAAAAAAAGTGTGTTGGAAGTTATTTATTGAAAATTAAATTTAATATAGAAAAGAAGTTAATTTTTTTAATATATAATGCTGCACAACATTATGAAATGAAAATATAATCTCTAATACTAGTACCTCTAATTATCAGTTTATTATAAATTAATTGTAATTGAAAGTGCAAAATACTTCATGAAATTTTATAATAAAAGCTTACACATACCAATAATAATCAATATATTAAATACTATCTTCCATTAAGTACTAGTAATTCTAACTACCATTAAGTAATTACAGACAAACTTCTTTTGTAAACAAAAAATGGAATAGAGACACTATATTTGTTTGAGCATTGTGTCGATATGAAATTAATATTTACTGTTCGTTCTAAATTACTAAAAAAAATAAACTGCATAGTATATAATTTGCTCAATTAAAAAACTTCACAATTTTGCTGAATTAAAAAAACTTGAATGAGCATTGAAGTTTTTTAATTGAGCAAAAAATTATGAAAGTAATAATCTTTTTGGTAGTTAATAGAAAAGTTATTTTCCATAGTAGTTGACACTGTTGATAGGGACCCTGTATCCAGAATAGTGCGTTATTTACAATTGATAACGTCACCTATTTTTCAATAAAGTAAAAATATTTTAACGTTTAAAAGGTTTTTTTTATTTTATTTTATTAAACTACTACAATTAGATTGCTCGCAATTAGATCTATATAAAAATAAAAATAATACAAAAGCATTTAAAAATGGTACAGCAATTGTTGTTTCAGGTTTCCCATGGTTTACTAATTGTCGAAAATAATTTATTCCTTGTTTATTAATGCAGACAATATGGAAATCCTAGATCCCGTTCAAACAAATAAACTGCATGGATATACTGTTGATCTAAGTAAACAATATGGGTTATCATGTCTTCATAAGGATTGTTGATTTGCTACGGATAGTAGACAGCAAATAAAAAAATAGCTTCGGTTTTTAAGTTTTAAATACACTTATAACAAGTCAAGTGAATCATCTATGTCATCAATAATACATTAGTGTAATGAAAAAAATAAAGTTTTAAAGGAAATAGTTCATTATAATGCAACAAGAAAAACTTAAATTAAGACTCGGCGTTTTATGTTATAAACGTCCTTGAACGCAAATACTGATTGCGAAGATATTTTGTGTAAATATTTGAATGAATTCTAATATATAAACAACTAAATACTCCATGTCATAAGTCACGTACATAGTTGAATGAATATTAAATTAATTGAATCAGCAAAATTTACTAAATCTAACATGGTGTAACGTAGAAATTCTGGAAAAGAAATGCGTATCGTTTCTTAAAACAAGTTCGAAGAAAACCAAATTTGAAATACAAACTAATGAAGAAAATGTAGAGTTTAAAGTTAAAAATATATATAAATTCCAAGAAAATTGGCTTTCTTATAGAAATAAACAGACTACTCTAAGAATACGAAAAATAAAATTAACAAAAATTACTCAATAATGTTTATAAATTTCCTTTAATAGGCTGAGTAGCTTATGCTTCTTATCAATAA
The DNA here is from genome assembly GCA_021605095.1 of Caerostris extrusa. NCBI lineage: Eukaryota > Metazoa > Arthropoda > Arachnida > Araneae > Araneidae > Caerostris > Caerostris extrusa. Next base: position 208,442 of record BPLR01015505.1, read on the forward strand.
TAAAATTCCATTGAATATACAATTCTGATGATGTATGTGATAAAATACTGAAAACAGATATCTAAGCGGAAAAAAAAAAAAGTTTGTTTACATTATATATTGCCTTACGTCCAATTAGGACATAAACTTCAAATCTGACAACAATTCTCAGTATCACTTGATAAAAATATACGAACGTTGAAGAATTATCTAGAAGTGGTCAAAATCTAAAGGACAGTCACAAATTTCAATTTGCAATCAAAATTCTTAAGAATGAAGAAAATTTGTAACTGAAAAGTATATATATATATAAATATATATATATATATATATATATATATCGTCGTAATATATATATATTTAAAAATTGAATTTTAGCTAAATAAAAACAACTGAATTTTATATTTTAATTACATGAATACTTATAAAAAAAAAAAAAAAACAATACAAATATCCGAATATTATTTTTATTTTGCTACTGACAGGACTTAAAAAAAATGATAATTCCGTCAAGTTTTATTGCCAATGATAAATGATTAACATGCTTCAAAAGAAATTAGAAATCACATTTAACAAAAAATAAGTAATCTTAAGAAATTAAAGCATAAAAATTTAAATGTGCAAATAAGTCATAATTTAAATTTGTTTTTCTTTCTTTTAGAAAAGGATCTTTTCAACTGTGTAATTTATATGAAGTGAAAGGACGAAAACTTGTAAGACTAAGGAGATCACATCAACAGATTTTAAGAGTGCATTTATTTCTCTTTTGAATGTGGATTTAAAATCCATAACAATTCAGTATTAAATAAATGATTTGATTTTTGAATACAAAAGAAAAAGAAATGAGATTTAAATTGCAGTACGAAAAATTTATATATAAATAGTCTACCTCTAATTATTAGTTTATTATAAATTAATTGGTTAGTTTCATAGACATTCATTAGCATGTCTGTTTTATCAAAGCAAATTTACAAAATGGGTGGTGATGTTCTAAATTAAAAAAAAGGTTCTAATCGATCTAAAAAATTATTTAAGATATTGCTACAGAGTGACGAAATGTATTTAAATATGTTGAAAACATTTTTTTTTTTTTGCCCAAGTTCTACATTTTCACTATTTAATATTTTCTTTTCGATAAAATTCATGTAATTAAATATTATCCAAAAAAAAAAAGAAGCCGTAAAAATGGCGGTGCACATTCATTAGTTTTATAATGAGAGGTTGCAAATTGTCTATCACAGATTCGTTTGAAATTTATATTAGGTTTAAATTATGACTAGGATGTTAATAGGCCATAATAGGAACCATTTCACAATAATTAAAAAACAAATAATAATAAATAAATAAAATAAAGCTTGAAAAATTTGTACATTTTTTTATACAGTTAAAAGCGCTGCAACATATAATCTCCAGGTGTATTGTGCAAAAGCAGGTGGGTGAGGCAAGCTGATGAGGGCGGGTTTATCCTTCGCTGAACTTTTTACAAATAAAATGAAATGCAATTGTTTTCAGGGGCGAGGATTTTCGTGTCCTTGAACACTTTCAATTTATGTTTCTAATTTTTTATTTATTTATTATTATTATTTTCATTTCTTACATTACATTCATCATATAAACTGTTGCAAAATTCCTAAGTATTTTCAACAAGAAACACATAAATATTTACCAATCGAGCGAAAAAGCGAACTTTTAAATATATATACATTATTATCGTGAAATATTTTTTTCCCAAAACTCGCGCATTTTCCTGAAAATTGTGGTGCAAAACAACTGAATATGAGAAATAGGAAAATTAAATTTATTCAATTCCTTCTATTAGCTCACACTCTCCCTATATGTATCTTGTTCAAATTTTCAATCGTTCATTAAGTACTTTCTATTCATCCACTAAGTTCAAATACATTTTTTTTTTTTGAACTTGTAGTTTATGACACTTGATGTTAATACAGTTTTTTCAAATATTAATTCATTCATTCATTAAATTTAATTAATCAATTTTAGTTTTTTTTTTTTTAGATTTAAGTTGCATATATCTACCAATAGATGGCACCAGATAAACTTAAAAAAAATGAATGAAAATTATTTATAAAGGACTTTTTGTGCAATATAGTGAGAAAAAAGTAGGAATTGACTTTAAAAAAAAAAATTATATTACTTGTTTTTGTGAACTCACAAGGAAAAGAAATTTCATCTTATATTCAATGTATCGAAATTATCAAAAACATTACTGAATTTATGATCAATGTTAGTATATTGGATAATATATAATTATCCGATTATGAAGCATTATAAGCAGAAATAATATTGCAGGTGATAGGTGAATCAATGTTTCAGGCATTAAGATCATTTTATGAATAGCCACGTTTTTTGTAGAGAAACTGGGAAATAAGATTTAGTCATTTATAAAAATTGTTCACTTTTTTTTTTCTGCACTAGGCTCCTAAACTTTCTTCTTCGACATTTTAATGTTCTTTACTTTATTTATTATTATTTTTCCGCTTCTCTTTTATAAGTTTTGTCAACCAATTCTGCAATACAGTATACAGAATATTTTGTACTTATTTATTTCAAATAATTTTTTGTTCTCTAATAAAATATGATTGTTTTATTTCGACAGTGATAATCAAGAATCTTTCTCCAGAAGATTTATATGTAAAAAGATAGTTAGGCAACTATAAAGTTAATATTTAATGTTTTTCATGAAGTAAATAAAATTTTTTTTTTTTTTTAAGGTACGTTTCTAGCAGAAAATATCAATTAGCTTAAGTAATTTTGATGTAATACTTATAAGTATAACGTGACAAATTAATGGGAAATAAAAAGAAAACTCCTCAGAAAGATATAATTGATTCCTTGGATTGCTAGCTAGCGACTTGAAAAACTATGCCACGAGATCATTATAACTCTGTGCTTTAATAATTTGAAAGCATTTAAAATTTTAAACGCGATTTTCTCTAAAGTTATTTAGAGGTGTAGCCCAATACTGTAGCCAAATACTTAAATATTCTAATCATGATCAATTCACGGTATTAATTTCAATCAAATCATTGACTGACGGTTCATGACCTTGCTAATATAAAATGCATAGTAGTCTCACACACTTGGACATAAAATTTACTTTTTAATTCATCCTATGATCATAATGAATATTTCCCCCTCTTTCTCATGTTTTATAAAGAACAGCAAAATAGATTTCAGAATTTATTTTTATGGAAGAGAACAAAAATTGTAGAACAAAGGTTATCCGTTGCAAACTACACTCTTTATCTATATTTTAGAATTTTAGTATATTAATCCTAATGCCAAGTATGAAAGAAATTATCCATTCCATCGACTTGTATTTCTTAGCAACGGTAAAGAATACATTTTGCAACAAATAACCTTTGTCCTTTCCGCAAAAATAAATTCTGAAATCCTATTTCGCTGTTCTTTTATAAAACATAAGAAATGGGAAAACATTTATTACGACCACATAATAAATTACATAAAATGAATTAAATTCATTTATGTTCAAGAGTGTGAGACTACAGTGCATTTTGTACTATTAAAGAGAGATTGCCATGTACTGTCCTTCAATAAAAATTAACTTTAAAAAAATTTATTTTTAAGACAAGAAATCTCAAGAGCATAACGTATCAAAGTTCCGTTGAACTATAAATCCACTCCCAACACGTATGATGTTAAACTGAACAAGTTATTGACTCAAATAATTCACACCTGAGTAATAAATTCTCTGACCTTACGTAGAAATTAAGCATATAATATTATATATATTGTTATCGTTTTCATATTTTAAAGTAAATGTGATATTTCATTCATTTTTTAACAATTTAATTATTTCACTTACAAAAAAACCTCCAAAATAAAAACCGACTTTTTAACAATGTCTATACTACCTTTTTGTGTTGCATTGTATTTGAATTATATAACATCCAATAAAGGGAATTTTATTTAAGAGTTCAATGCAGTGTCCTGTTCAAATTAAAAATGAAAAGCTCTAACACAATATAAAGCATATACTGAGATTTTACTTCATGATAAATTAACTGCAATTTTCTATTTCTAAATGACAAAAGATTCACGTGCTTCTACTTCAAATCAATGGCTTTTGATGGACTAAATAAAGTAGAGGTAGTGTGTGTTTATTAAAAATTGATTGGATACAATTTCAAATTTGTTCGAAAAATGCCTAATAAGTTCGTCATTTTTAATTTTAATAAAACTCGGGTTGCGTTACTTAAATCAGGATATGATAGATCTAGAATATTATGAGCAAAAAGGAAGTATTTCATTATCTTTATGGAAAAGGAAATCGGACAGCCCGATGTTTTTACAGCAGTTTTTCGGACAGTCCAGCAGTTTTTTCGTTTTTTTCCCTGGAAAAACTAATGACAGCAAATAAAAATGTTCAGCTAAATTTAACTTATTTCAATAACCTTAATTAAAAAGTGATTGCGAACCCATATAACGAGAACTATTGAATCATATGAATTAACACTAATCATCAGAATTTCAAGATTACGAGTTTAAAATATCAATTTTTGTGTATTAAGCACTTATTAATCTATCAAAGTGATAGAGTAAGGCTTTTCATGATCTACATAAATGCTGGGTGAAAAAATGAAATGTTATAACGTGGTGGGTTTGCTAAGTTTAGCATTTTTATTTTTGTGCGACAGGAACTACATAATTAGAAATCACAACAGAGCACTTTTTATTCTAAAAGCAAGGTTATTTTCTTTTACAGACGTTCATCTGATATTACTCATAAAGAAAATGTTCATTTAAAGAAATGGCCAGCAGCATACTGTAAGTATTTGCTTTAATCCGTTAAAATAATGTTTTCAAAATAGAATTTTTATTTAACAATTACTCTTTTCAGACAGTGCAACCCCACTTTTATGATTCAAACATGTTTTTATGGTAATTCCCATTTTTACTTCGCACTGAAACCAAAAGAAATCTGTAGCTTACTGGTCATAACGAAATCGAATTGGGTATTCCCTGCTCCCTACAGTAGTTTAATCATAAGAATTTAAGAGAAAAAAAATTGTAACTTTGGGAGATTTAAATAGTAACAACAAAACATTTGATTTGTATTCAAATAAGAATATACAGCAAATGACTACCTCTTTCAATTATTTATTTATTTATTTTTAGAAAATGCATAAGATTTAAAGAATTTCTTCTGCAATTATATGCAGAAGAAATCTTTAAAAATGGAAATTTTGCGTTATACTATTTCATAATAAAAACGTTAAAACTAATTAATATGATAACATACAAAATATTTAGTTTTATCTTAAGCATTTTAAGAATTTCATGTACCGACAGCTTAATTTAAAATTTAAGTTTAATTAAGTTTTAAATATAATTTTGATTGTATGTCACGCACAAAGATACAAATCTTCCTTAGAGAATTCATTCATAAATCAAATAGGATTATATGTATATATTCTTGTATAAGCGCATTTAAGATTCTTGGTTAATAAACTGCCTATATATATTTATTTACACTTATTTCTTCCATACAAATTTTTTTCTTTTCTTTTAATTATATTTTCCAACACTTATGTTATTATCTTCGTCTTTATTAAATAAAAAAAAAAAAAAAAAAAACACAGGTTTTCGTTTTTTTTTTCTCTATAAGATTATTTATTTAAAGCTAGATTATAAACAGGGGGGGAAGCTTTTTTTTTTTTTTTTTTTTTTTTTTTTACTTTATACAAAAAGAATTAAATTATTTTAGTTAAAATAAAAATTACTGATTTTTTTCATTTTAGGATCAATAATTGAGATCTGATCACTTCAAACTTTTCAATCATTCGGCTATAATAAAACTAATAAAAATGCATGATATTTAATCTTCCGTAATAAAAAACCAGAAAACAGGGCAGTTATGAAAATATTATAACCCTTGAATCAGTTTTATATTAATAATATATTTTAATCTTCTTAAAAAAAAAAAAGACAGGAAAATTTAATATTTAAAATACGTTTCGTTCATAGATTTTTGTTTTTATATTATTAAAAGAACTTCACAACAAAAATTAAACTTATGTCAATAAAATTCACTTTTGGTTCTTTAAATTGAGATTGAACAATTAAAAACAAATATTCAATTTTACGAACTAATGAATTAATATATCAATACAAAAATTTAAAAAAAAAAATTAAGAGTTAAATTTTAATTTAAAAAATGATATTCAATGTCATTTAAGTTATTTTTATTTTATCATTCAAAAGTAAATATGTTAATAAAATAAATCTACAAAAAATATTAATTTTAAAGGCATTATTTAAAAAATATATTTTTATATAAGTTATGAATTACAAATCATGATTTTTTTTTTTTTATATAAATTAGCCCTTTTAATATTTAAAAATAATTGGAAATAGGACAGACGAAATTAGCATTTGCTGGATTCCTAAAAGGAAGAAGCACAAAAGGAGGAAACGTGTAGTTCGCTAAATTGGTATACTAAATGGAATATTTATAGCCTGCAGAAAAGATACAGGTCTAGAGAGAAAGAGAAACTCATATTGCTATAACAATTGAGCACGGCAGCTGTTTGTCATTAAGTAAGACGAAATGAAAACAAAAAGTTTTATTTCAATCACAGAAATGACAATTTTTAACATATCGAAAAAAATCATACAAATTTGTTATCAATGAAAAATGTAATAAAATATAGCAACTTTATCATTTTAAGCTCTTTAATAAAAGTAGCTTTTCATACATATCAGACCATTTAAAGAATCGCTTTCTTATGATCTTTAATACGATTTTAATGTGTATTTTAAAAAGAATACGAAACAATTATTTCAATATTTCTTACATACGCATGATAGCTATGTTGATGTTTAGCGGCTGAAAAGTTCTATTATCTGATTGCTTCATTAGATACAGAAGAGGAAAAAAAAAACCTGTTAATTATATTAAGAATCTCTGGCATTATAAAAAATATCATTAAACAAGTAATATAAAAAAAAAAAAAAAAAAATTTAAGTCAATTTCTACTTTTTTTCACTATAATGCAGAAAAGTCCTTTATAAATAATTTTTATTCATTTTTTTAAGTTTATCTGGCACTATCTATTGGTAGATATGCAACTTAAATCTAAAAAAAAAAAACTAAAATTAATTAATTAAATTTAATTACTGAATTAATATTTGAAAAAACTGTATTAACATCAAGTGTCATCCACTACAAGTTTAAAAAAAAGTATTTGAACTTGAGTGGATCAATCAAAAGTATTTTATGAACGATTGAAAATTTGAACAAATATATATAGGGTGAGTGTGAGCTAATAGAAGGAATTGATAAAATGAATACCCCCCAAATAGTGCCTTACATGCAATCAAAAAAAAAAATCTGCACAAATATATTAATTTCAAAAGGCATTATTTAAATAATAAATTGCTATGTAAGTTATGAATTACAAATTATATAAGTTTTTATAGAAATTAACCAGTTTAATATTTAAAGAATAATTTAAAATAGGACAGACGAAATAACATTTGCTGGATTCCAAAAAAGGAGGAAACGTGTAGTTCACTAAATTAGAATACTAAATGGAATATTTATAGCCTGCAGAAGATATACAGGTCTAGAGAGAAAAAGAAACTCGTATTGCTATAACAATTCAACACGGCAGTAAGGCGAAATGAAAAAAAAAAAGGAGTTTCATTTCAACCACAGAAATGGCAATTTTTAACATATCGAAGAAAAATCTTTTAATCATACAAATTTGTAATTAAGGAAAGAAATAATAAAACATAGCAGCTTAATAGTTTTAATGAAATGTAGCTGTTTCGTACATATAAGACCATTTAAAGATTAAAAAGTTGTTTTATTATGATATCCAATACGATTTTAATGTTTTTTTTTTTTTTTTTTTTTTTTGCAGGAATACGAAACAACAATGCAATAAAATAATTATTTCAGTATTTCTTACATACACATGATAGCTATGCTGTTTTTTACCGGCTTAAAACTTCTATTATCTGATTGCTTCATTAGATACAGGAAGAAAAAAAAAGTTTATTATATTGAGAATCGGTGACATAATAAAAAAATAAATATTCCCTAAATGGTGTCTTACATGCAATTTAAAAATGGTTAAGGCATGGGACAACGACATTCGCAGCAACATTCAAAAGCTTTGAAGCGTCACTTGTATTCAAGTGCAACAAACAGAAGAAAAAAAAATTGCGAACGCAATTAAAACTTCTAAAACAATAAAATGATAAATACATCATTGATCTCAATTTAAAAGTAATTAAGATAGGAACCTAGAAGGGGCATAATAATATGACGATTTTAAAAATATAAAGGTTTAAGTGCAAATGAACTATAATTATTTTACTTATTTTAAGAAATTAACAAATTATGGCGAAATGAAAATAAATTTTCAGTTTCTTTCTATATAACAAGATCACGATAATAATACTGTAAACAAATTACGAAGAATTTTACAAAGCATACTTTTGCTTCAGGATAAACATGGTGATACTACTAAGCCCTTAGTCTGACTATAGGAAATACCAAACCAGGTGCAATAGAGTGTTGCAGTGGCAGCTTCCTGATCTTTGACAAACGTAAACGTTCATCCGACAGCTGTTTCACGTTTCTTTTTTGGCCCCGTAATACCCCCATTTAAAAAGGGAAGAAAATTGTTCATCAAATCCACTGTAAAACGTTCATTATTCAGATCTAGAAAAATTGTCTCTCACAAATTCAATGGAAATATTATACATGATTTGAAAAATTAGAAACGCTGCATTGGAAAAAGGAAAAAAAAATTTCTAAATATTAGAAAATTTAGTTATTTAGTTAGTTTATTTATTTATAGTTATTTATGTAATTTTTTTTTTTTTCATCAGACGAGGGAAATAACTATATTTGTTAATTCAAATAAATGTGTTCAGATAATGAGAAATATAAAAAAATAATAATTTGGATGATAAAATTGGCTATTTTAATAAATTAATTTGGTAAAATTTTAAAAAATGCGATTTAAAGAATATAAAATTATTCTTATTTCAATTGCAATCCCAAAATTTATTATTTATTTTATTTTTTATTATTATTTTTCATTTATTTGAGTTTTTGAAATAAGACAAATTTGTTTTCTTACTAAAATGTTAAGAATAAAATAGAAACATGACAGCGATTACGAAGCACAATTCAGAAACAATTATTTGACATACCATTTTTTAACAGAAAAAACATTGATTCATTTTGATAAATCATTACAACAGGAGGGATATTTTTTTTAATAAAAAAATGATAAATCTTCACTCAATAAACAATATTAGACAACTAAAAGAACAGAATATTAAAAACACATGTCATCAATGATAAACTATCTGATACAAAATCTATTCACATGATTTATCTTTGCTAATGAAGCATCAAAACATCATTCGATATCGATGTCATTGTTAAAATTATGAAGACAACTTTAACGATTTTTATTGTCGCAACCTAAGTTCTGTGAAAGTCCTAAATTTCCAGTTGTCCATGTACTGTTTTATTCAATAATGAATCATATCATTTCACAACATTTAATAATAATATCAGTCACCATTACGTATTTCTAACTTATTAATAATATTTTAACTTCATGGACACGATAACAACAACCATTATGTATTGCGAATTATTATTTAAGTTTTGGACACTAATTTGTCTAAAACAATATGAATCCAGTAAAAAATATTCTAAGTTACAATCTTTACATAGCGCATGTTAGAAGACAAACAATAAATGCCATAAAACTACCAATTTTATCAAGCTTTATTGTTAGTTAAATAGGGGGATGATCGTGGATTCCATTTAAGCTTTTTGAATTACATGTCACATTTTCGAAAACTGCTTATGAAACAAATACTTTTCCCTGTCTCCACCTTTCCAGCAAAATTGAAAAATAAAATTTGAAAGAAAGCGCCAAAATGATATGCTTTATAAGTTGATTTTTACCAGCGTATAATTAATACGTCTACGAAAATTATGAATTTTTGTAAGCATATTTATTTTCGAGAACTGATAAGTGAACATATTTGAAAAAGATGCAAAATTTCCAGAAATTTCAAGTGTTTCATTCTGAAAATGCAACACAATCACCCTTGGTTAAATCCTTAACAACTGTAATTAGGAATTGTAAAATGGAGGATATAAAAGTGAGGTATAATTTTAATCAACAAAATTGCTAATGCAAGAATTATTCTTCCCTCTGTACATACGATAATATTTAGAAAAATAAAAAAAAAAAAAGAAAACTAAGAGGAAATTTAAGACATTTTTTCTGACTTGACTTCTTTTTTTCCTAAAAAAACGAACGCAAAATATCCGAATGCGCTTTATAAAATGCGCTGTTATTGTTGTTGAAACATATGTTTAGGGATTAACAGTTTGGGGATTTGAGAATAGAAAGAACAATTTTGTTCATTTTAGAAGTAGAATTATTTCATGTAAAACCTAACTCAACTAAAAATTCTTTTTACAATATATATCACGATATTCTGTATATTTGCTTCTTTGCCCACTCGTATACTGTCCTGAAATTTCTATGTACTTTTGTTTTTCTGAGGAAAAAAGTTCAGGCCTATAATAAAAGAAATTTCTTTTTTTAAATAGTATGGGAAGCAAGCATAGCCGAACTGATTAACATGTTTAGCGTTAATCAGCTGTTCCCTTTTTCATGTTCTTCTGGGTGACGACGTTTAAACAAATGTATACAAAAGAGGAACTCTTGTGAAGGATAAATTTCCCCCTACAAATCCTTTACATTAGAGTTGTATGTCTTTATTATCTACTTCCTGTCTTGAATGTCTTTCAAGACCCCAGGCAATATTTTAAAAGGAAAGCCTGGATCTTTGACGCAGTTACTCAATGGAAATGATCCGTTTCCTTGATCTTATGCATACATATAAAAAAAATATCGAACTGCGATAGAAGACTAAGACTGAACTGTCTGCTAGTACGCCAGACAAATTACATAAGTTTCGCAATTCCCATGAAGAAATGTTTTCTCTACGCATGTCTACAACTTTCTAGAACAAAAACAAAATTACTTTCGCTAAAACTTATTAAACTAATGGAAAAAATTAAATGCTTCGCGTTTCATTTTGTAAATCTACAAACGAAAAATATCATTCCGGATATATTTTGAACTAGAAAGCTGTACTTTTTATTATTATTATTAAAAAAAGATACTAGCAATAAACTCGGAAAAGGTCAATGTTATTTGTATTTAAATAATAAATTTCCTAAATCTAAAGGGCGTAACTTTTCGACGTTGCCAAGCAACTCATCATAAATTAAGCAATAGATTTTGACCTAAGCAGTTTTTGGCGATATTTTCAAAAAAATTGAATAAATAATTCATTTTGCTAAAATCTATACTATCATAAGTAAAAGATTGAAACGAGGCTAGCATATAATACTACTCTACTATTGGGTACGATACAGAAACTCATTTATTTTTAAATTAATATTCATTAATAAAATTCTCATTAAAAAAACAAGGATTTTTCAATAAGATAATTTTAATAGAATGTAGAATATTTTATAAAAATACATTTTGTATTTACATCAAAAATAAAAAAGTACATCCACAATTGACGTACATTAAAACCCGTCTCAAATTATTTCAAATTTATGTTAACATTTTCTGTAAGATATTAAATACATTCATGTCTAGATTTTAATCAAAATAGATTTTAGCATGTTGGAAAATAAAAGTTTTTCAGCAACAACGACGAAAAAGTATAAAACTACAGAAACCGATATATACTCATAATATGATAATGAATTACGATTTTCATAAAAATTATAGGCACATTCATTTTTTTTTTTTTTACATAACAAATATATATGACTTGGCGTAATGTTAAATGATTAATATCCATTGACACTGAAACAATTTTTAAAAAATCTTTATTTTAATGCGTTAAAATAATATAACAGAAAATGCAACAGAAAGTTTAAAACGAAAATTTGAAATAAATATTGCAATGCTTTTATAGTAACCTCTCCTTTTAGCGCAAAATTTGGAAAAAAAAAAACCCTCTCTTTTATCATGGAGTTTTAATCGTTTGAAATGGTTCCGTTTTAGTTATTCGTCTTAAACGCTACATATTTAAAAAATGATGTAAACAACAAGTGCTTTCAATAACTTTTTATTTCACAAAAGTAACAACGTAGAAAAATGATTCTTTAAAATCCTATAATAGAAACATTTTATTTTTATTTTAATATACAGATTTGGCTATCTTAAAATTTAAATATATTAAAGAAATTCTTCAAATCGAATCCCACACAGAATTTGAGGATATTGGTCCACTTGCATCTGGATACATAAACGATTTATCTTTTCTATCTTGATTACGACATATAAAAAGACGATTTTAGGCATTATATATAAACTATACTCGCAGGTAAAAATAATACATTAGAATAGAATCTTGTATCTTATTTTACGGACAGAAATATTAACGTAACAGGTATTTAACTACAGGCAATCAAGATGGACGCAAATGAAGGTCTTTTTAATACTTGACTTCGATAATTTTCAATTTTAATATTTTCCTAAATCAGTTTTTATTAGTTTAAACATATTCATATAATTAGAATATCTTTTTAGCTACAGCTTTAAAGAAGCGGCAAGTAACATATTCAAATTTTCGAACAGAAGTACTATTTCATTCGTTCAGAGTACTGGTTCAGTCCAACCTTTTACAGCAAATATAATTTATATACATATATATTCTTTCTTTCACCTACAATTCATTGTTAATCAGAAAAGTTAATATTCTTTATCGTTAACATTGTTTTCTAAAACAAAATTTCTAGCAGTTCCAATTCAATAATTTGTTTAAACAGAAAATTAGAGAAGTTTACTATCGCTAAGAAATTATTCTTGAAACATGAATGGTCGTTTAAGCAATTCTTCAAGTCTAAAATTACCTGTAGAATAGAGTTTATCATTAAATTTAACTTTTATTATTGTTTCTTCCGTTTTCTACGATTCCACTAAGGTTGTTCATTTGGAATTGGAAATGGATGAATAAATTCGTGATCCCAGTCAGGAAACACCTTCCGTCGTTGATATGGGAAAAAAATAACACGCCCGGTATTAGTTCCACCAGAAGAACTTGAACCATAACTGACTAAAGAAAAGATTTCAAGTCGCTTGAAAACTAGAAAGAGACCGTCTTCGGATTTACTTTTAAGTATCAATAATGAGTTGTCGAAAACAAATTGAGCTCTTAGAATACATGATTAAAAAATATATATATATTTTTATGTAATTTTAGTTTCTGTGAAACCTGCAATTTCAATTTCATTAAACTAGCATAAATTTTAACAGAAACTGATGCAAATAAATAAAACAATATATTATGTAATAATTTAACGCCATCGAAAAAAAAAAATTTGGCACCTTTTCTTAACAGCCACCCTATTTAAAATTCATAAGAACTAGAAAAAGAAGCTTTGTGTAGGAGAAAAATTAATAAATAAACTTTTATGCTAAACGTTTTCATAATTATACTGCGGAGCAGTTGATATGCTTCTCTCATTGTTCATTTTAATAAAAGTCCATAGTAATCGTTTAAAAAAATTTTTAAATATATTTGCATGCAGTTTAAAAAAAAAAAAAAAAATCATTTTTCAAAAAACCTATAAATATCTTTTAAAGCACGAACATTTTATTTTAAACTTAATCAATGCATCTTTTTAAAACAAAACCCGTAAGATTGTATATTTTCTAACTACTCATATTAAATTTTAAAGCAAATATTCTTTTCAACAAAAATACATGGCCAACATTTCAGGATTCAAACATTGTAATTTTTTTTTTTTAACTCGCCATACATTAATTTCGGTACTTATCTCATTTTACAGTGTTTCTATAAGTGCGGGTTCATGGTCAAAGAATTGTTTTCTTTTTTTTTATAAACTAAATGTTGTTTGTTTTTAATTTAATAACTACACCAAAAAGGAAAATAAAAAAAAAAAATTGTGTAAGTAATTTATACTACTTTTAAAGTATTTTTTTTTCCTTGCGTAGATGTTAAAATTATATTTATCTTTTACCCTCAAACCATACAATGTGGGTTCATTCTTTTCTTTACCAAATAAAGAAAAGAATGAATATTTATATAATTTTTTTAATAAAGTTAAAAAAGCTTAGTTTCCAAAAATATGATGCTACAATCAATTTATTTAAATTTATGAAATATCTAAAATCTATTAATAACTTATGCTACAAAGATTTTTAATTTTATTATTTAACCGTTTATTATAGTTACATAACTTGACCGTTTATTTATTACGTATATATTACTTATGTAGGAATTTGCAGACGATTTCGAACATAGATAAAAAAAAATAATAAAAAAAAATCAAGCATAATAGTCACGTTAAATACCTTCCGATCGTTCGTAAAATTAGAATTCTTCGTGCCTTCTAAAAAGGTGTTTGATCGCAGAAAACCTTCAGACACAGTTTAGAAATTTCTATCACGTTGTTTGCCGATAAAAAGAAAAAAAAAAAAAAGCAGCAGCATTTAATTCTTATGTACTCGTATAACATATCGTTCTTTCTGGCTTTCCTTTACATTTACTCGATACTTAACAGACTTTATTGATTTTCATTCTTTTGAAGTAGAGCATAACAGCGAAACACCAGAATACGTTTGTTGGTAGTAGTCCGAAATCTAGATGGAAAAATTCATCGATGCGCTAAAATTGTCATTATTACTGTATTTTTACAAATATGACTAAAGAACTACTGACCGTTAATTTAAAACAGTCTTAGTGAAGCCAAAAATACTATACAATTTATTTAGGCATCGAGGTTCTTATTAAAATTCAATGACGAATGTATGTCTTAACGATTTTTAAAGGAACTGATATTTTTAAACAAATGTTTTTCCTAAAAAAAAAAAAATAAGCTTTAATTTTCCTAATCTGTAAGTGGCCCAAAAAATGAATAAATGATAAATTGTCCCCTCAGTTGTTTAATATTGGAACTTATGAGTCAGTACCAGATTTATAATCTGCAGGTATACAGAGCACTGCTGACAATTTCACTTACATATGGAGAAAGTTTTTATCTAGCTATTCTAACAAAATAAATTGTGTATTCATATCACACTCTCAAAATCGTCTAGCTATGAATATTTATTAAAATTTTTAGTCACCATTATTGTACTACCAGTAATTATAAGTTTCATTTTAAATATGAAATCTAGTTTGATATTGAACACTTATCTATGAGATAACTATAAACTTGTGAAATTGCCATTGGCAAATGTCATTGTTGAAAAATTATGACAGACTTCATCATCATTCTCAAAATTACTTATAATACTTTACAAGAAAAAGCCAGAGAGGTAGATAACAAAAAAGTTAATCCATACATCTGTTAACAAATTCAGAAAACTTTTCGCAATCAAAATATTGAAAATCAAATTTCAACTTTTTATCAAATGCAAACAGTTTTAAACAAACAAATCCATCAAATTTTCAGATGCCCAGAG
Organism: Caerostris extrusa; assembly: GCA_021605095.1. Taxonomy (NCBI): domain Eukaryota; kingdom Metazoa; phylum Arthropoda; class Arachnida; order Araneae; family Araneidae; genus Caerostris; species Caerostris extrusa. The sequence goes on from BPLR01015505.1 coordinate 223,972, forward strand.
TTAAGATACAATCAAATAAAATTATTAATAAATAAAACTAAAGTTAAATTAAATTAATCAAAGTAATTTGCTTTTCAGATTTAGCACATTGCATCATCAAAGAGTACAAGATTAATTGTCTCTGGTAATAAAGTATCACTGTCTGGCAACTAATTAAAAGCTCTTAAAGATGATGTTTCAGTCATATCTTTCTTTATCAACCGTCATTAGTCAATCAAAATAACCATGCATTTTTTTTTTGAGATTAGATTCAGTAAAAATTGGATGATATCCAATTGGTTTCTGCAATATTTAACAAGATTCATAAAATAAAAAAAGACATTGCACAAGATATAACCAAAATTGAAAGCCTAGTTATTGTTTTAATTTAACTTTCTTTTCGTCAACACTTGCATCTATATAAAACAATACACTGATGTGCGTTGAGCTTTATAAAGTTTATAATTAAATTCTCAAACAAAATTTTGTGGAATGAAACTAAAATTTTATGATAACGAATAAATTTTTACTGCAGGTGACTCTAATTATGCTTAACTAAGCTTGAAACATGAACTTTTCAACCAATCTAAGCAACTTTCATTATATCAATATGCCAGCCTAATACAAGAAATCAAGAAGTCACAAGATATGTTATAAAATATAATTGTTAAAATTTGCTCTTTTATTATTTAAAACATTTAAAAGTTTTAATTGTACAATTAATTTTTCCTACATTTTACATTTTGATTCATCATTTAATGTATAACAATTAATTTGTCTTAGCATCCAAATTATTTTAGAACAATGTAAGTGTGCAAATATTAATATAAATTGTGTAGCAAAAGTTGCTCTATTCTAATGTCAACCCGTTACATGATGTACAAATTTATTTGTGTAAATTTTAATTTGTGCAAAGATTTCTTTTTTAATTGTGTGTGTGTATATACATATGAAAACTTTTGATATTGTTAACTAATAATATTATGTAGATTTCAAATAAGAATCCAAAAGTTTTCTAACTTTATTGAGCTTTTTTTTTACTTTAATTATTTTAATAAGCATCAACGAAATATTGGTATAAAAAGACTTTGAAGAGTAAAAATAAATTAATCATATACTTATTATAATACTATAATATGTAAATTGCTAATTTAGAATTTCTATAAAAAATTTGTGTACACATTTTATATACAAGCAAGGAATAAAAACAATATCAAATACAAAAAAAACAATATTTCAATGGCTTGTCAGCAGAAACTGAAGATTAAAAGCATAAATAAATTAATTATTTTAACAGATAATTAGTATTCACATTACAATAAAAGTCATTTACAATCATGAGCTTTTTATCTGTGTTCTTTAACTCTTGATATGACATTGTTTCATCATTTGTAGTTTATAAATACCCAATCTTTAAATTAAAGTATAAACTAACAGATATTACTTAAATTCTTGGCAGATATTACTTAAGCTCATGGCTGATATGGCCTCCGCCCTGACGTAGGAAAAAAAAAAAAAATATTACTTAATCTTTGAAAATGAAAAGGTAATTTTGCACTTCCAAAAATTTTTCCACAAATACCATTAATTGCACCAAGATTCATTTTAATTAGACATTAATGCGTAGAAGTAATATTTTTTTTTTTTTTTTTTATTGTTTTATAAATATATCGATAAAAGAGACAATATGAGGAACAAAAATACTTTAAAAATGCAAAAACTTTTAAATACATCCATTAATGAATATTTTAGTCACAGAGTTATCAAAGAAATAAATAAAATATGTTTATTTTTAAATATGGGTAGAAAATCTTAAAATATATTCTTTTTAAATAATTTTTCAAATTTAATTGATTTAATATTACAAATACAATATAGAAAATTTCATTTAACGATTTTTAAAAAAATTTAAAAAAAAAAAAAAAAAAAAGAACAATTTATAGAAATAACTAGGTTTTTTTTTTTTTTTTTTTCTTTTTTTTTAAAAACTTCAATCAAATATGATAATTAAAATAATATTAATAAAAATTAATGTAATAGTTTCAAATTCATAACAATCAAAGTTAATATAAAATTCAACATGTTTTTAAAAAATTTTACCCTCACCAAAGTTAGTATACTGGAAGTATTCTATTTTTATTTTCAGTATTCAAAGATTAATTTTTAAGTAAATTATTTGCATTTAGGCATTTCTTAAAATAAAATATTATCCTTAAATTTTACATAACAGAACATTATAATTAAGAAAGATTTTTTTTTAAATATCATTTAACCTATAGAATTTTAAAATGAATTCCAACAAAAAATGCATATATTGTAAAATTTTAATAACAAATTATAAAATATGAAAAATGGATAAGAATATTAATTAAATATATATGTAATTTCCATTTAAATACTAACATGAAAGCAATACTATATACTAACGTCTATAAAATTAATATATCCCCATTTTAATCAGTTAATTTAAATGTACTGATGACTACAAATAAACCATAAATAATGAATATTTAGAAAATTATAACTATTCTATTACTGTTAATACAATATAATGATTTAATACATAATATTTGTCAGCCCAACATTTTCCTATTTCATTATCTTTCAAGATTTTTTGTCCCATGTTTTACAGTTATTTTTGATAATTACATTAATAGCAACATATATTGCAATTATTTTTTTTGATTATTTTTAATTGGAGAAGAAAAATTTGTTTGATATACGTAAATAGCTGTATTTAAGTAGAATTTTAAAAAATATATACATAATTAAACGAATAAAGGAGTATAATAAATAATTATTTGAATAAAGGAAAAATTAACACACGTATTGGCTGTATTTTTAAAAATAATGTGGTTGAATTATATGATATAATCTTCGTATTAAGTCTATTCTGGAAAAACAAAAAAATCAGTTAAGAAATTTTAATGCCAAGAACTTGGGTTAAAACGAAAGCAAAAAAATCTATAAATATAAGCCAAAAATTTTTATAAAACACTTACAATATAATTGAACATAGAAATTGAAGAAATAACCAAACACACTATATTTTAAATATAATTTATGTTTCAAATTACCTTTTCAACAGTAATTTATTTCTTAGTTTGCAAGACAAATCATTATAAAATTATCCAAAATAATACAAGAGGTTGCAATATGAAAATAGTTCTGCATCTTCGATGAAAACTTATATTCAACTTTTGATGCTTTATAGTTATAGAATAGCGTCATACAAAATGAATTCAAGGATTAAGTACAAAATAAATACAATATAGAGATGCTTGCAAAAAAAAAACTGTCATTGATTACAAACTTTCGTGACATTATCAACTTCGAAAATTGCATTATTAGTAACAAAAAATATTATTTATGAAAACTTACCCACGGAGTCATAAGCTAAAGCATAATTAAATATTTGTACACTATAAACAATAGAAATAAATCCTAAAAGCTGCAGTGCGGCCGCCATGTTTCCAACTGAGTCGATTTGCGTTGCCGACGAAAAAGAAACAAAACACAGCCAACTTTTATGCTTCGCGGTTATAACAAGAACTAAATTCGAAACTGTTTCATTACAGCCATTGACGTCATTTTCTTATTTTTGTTTAAAATGACGTCGAATTACTTTACTGCTATTTTATTGATTAAATTTACAAAATCTGATAAAATTTTATGACTATTTTAATTACTTTTTGATTAGTATAAATAAAGAAAGGATAATTGTGAGTAAAAATTAATTTTTATTCAGTAAAATTTCATCTAACTATAACATTTTTAATTGCGATAGCCATGTTGGATATAGACAGGGACTGCTTTCTATTTGATGTTATTTACAAGCCAGCTTTCATTAATTTTGAGTTCTACAAATAAGTTATATGAATTAATACAAAATTTTTAGCACTTTTATACAAAAATATAATGGTAATGTAAGTGATATATTTTATGGGGAAAAAATTACTTTAGAGAATTAATCTGAATTAAATTGTATAAAAATTTTTTTTCAACAATTGTTTATTGTCAATCGGAATGATTATGAAAATTCTTTTTATATTTTTGTTCGTATAGCTTGAGAATTTTCATTTAATGACCTCTAAAATATGTTATACTTTTTTTTTTCAATATAAAAAATCATAAAATCAAAGTATTGAACCAAAGCTAAAATATGTTTTCTTCTTTCTGAACAATGTTATTTAACAAAGATTTACAATAATTACAACGTTATCTTTGCATTTAAACTTCTAAATTTTGTTGAGCAGGCCATTATTAATATTGAACTTAGAAAGAATACAAATTATACACTTTTAAATTCCTACAGTGTGCAAAATATATGGGCATTCCACAATCAAGCAGCTATTTAAATATTATATTCAGGATTTTTAATTTTAAATAAAGATATTTTGTTTTTATGTGTGGTGTTCTTTTTTTTTTCTCCCTAAAATATGTACTTGAAACACATTCTTCTTCTTTTTCTTTTCTTTTTTTATCCCATATTTTATTAGAAACATGAATATGATCTCGATTTTCTTCACGCCAATAAATAAGTTTTAAAACAAAATAAATATAGGGTGTGTGTAGGCGGGCGGTGTCTAGAGATATTTAAAACAAACAAAGAAAAGAAGAACATGATATTCTTTAATACATACTATCTACAACTATATTTACAATATGCTAATACAAAATTTAACATCATTAGTATCTGGATTACATAAAACGTTTATTGAGATTTCTATTCTCCGCCTCGTCATGCACAGATTTCCTCTCCTTATCTTATTCTGCTGTCTTCTCTCTCATATTGTAGATTATTACGGAGATCCTTGTCCGCGTAGGGGCCACTAGCTCCTTCATTGTAAAATGTTGAAACACAGCGGTGGTCTCATGCCTTTTGAGTTAATAAGCAAAATAGATAATTAAATGCTGGAATTTTCCTGGATAGTCTGTCTTCTCTCCTTCTCGTTCAAAGCCTCTCGCCGGTGTACTCAACTCCGCGTCAAAATATAACCGTCAAGTGACGTCACTGCTTATTTGATTAGCAGTCAAACAAATCCAACGGATTCGGTCATTCTGAATGTCACTGGCCTTAGGGACTTCGAAACACAAAATTCCACAGTCGCAGAATTTGACCTAGTTATAAAGTAATAATGGCAAATAATAAATATTTCAAATAAAATAAAAACTAATGTTTAGAAATACTACAATATTAATAAGTTTCAATAATACCATATTTAAAAAATGCAAATTATACTAATATCATATTCAAAAATACCTATACCATACATAAGTCTCACAAAAAAATATTTTATCATACTTTCAGAAGTAGTAGTTAGCATTAGGAATGTGAGTTTTTGCTTAAAAATTTGTGAGGATCTACCCTTTCCTTTGAACGTCTTCGAATGCATCTAGTAAAACTTGAATTTCCTTTTCTATTCCGAGATTTTCCCTTGAATGATTTCGCTCTCTGTACTTGCGTCATCGCAAGGTAAAACCAGTTGATCAATGTTGTCCTTTAGATTGTTTAATAAGGGCAAGAAAATGTATTCCACCAACTGATGATACGGCACGCGAGCGTTTGAATCTCACATGCCAATCACTTTGGTCGACCATCATCGATCTATACAACATTATGGGCAGCGTATTTTCCGTACGTCGATGAAGAACCTCTCTAAATGCTACTTTATCCACAAACTGCATGTTTCCATCACATTTAACTTCAGACATGTGAAAGCATTTTTTTTTTTCTTTTGCTTCAAACGATAAAAATTCAAAATTACCCTTGATTATACCAACAATACCTTTCATTCTTACCCGGATAACTTTAACGTTAACAGCGCGTCTTATTCCTTCTTTCGTGACTCTTATTCGAAACTGAGGTATATTTCCCTTTTGCAGAAACTAATGCTTATCTTATAAGCTAGTAATAATAAAATTATACTCAGTCACATCTTCAAGTTTTTAGCATTTGATACTATGCAAACTTTTCCTGGGTAACGTTCTTGTTAAAGATTTGAGCATCTTAAAGGTTTGACAACACCATTAAAGGCTTCAGGTTGAATGTCTTCTCTAGGCAACATTCTAACATATGTGGAATACATTTTTTCGTTTTTGACATAATTATCATAGATACAACAGTGGTTTTATCTGGTTTATATGAAGAAATACTATTTGTGGGTTTATTTTATATATGTGTCATTAGGGTGAAAATAGGTTTAACTACCTTGTCTAGATTTAATTTTAATGCTTGCACTGACAGTGCTTTCGTCTCGTTTTTGTTCAATTCAATACTATAATTGATGATTTTTAATGTAGCCTGACCTAAAATATTAGCTACTATAAATGTCTGAAACCGTAACTGGAAAGTTGGCACAACATGCCATGTCAAAAGGAAATTATTTTCATCTATTGTAACTTCTTGTTCAAAGCATTCCCTTAGTTTCAATCAGCGAATTTCCAATTCTGGCCAAAACTACTCCTTTATTAGAAAAATTTGGTATCTCAATACACACATTTCGTATAAGTTACGGAATTATCTGTGTCAACAAGTGCGATCACAGTTCTATTATTTAACTTTATTATATTTTTTAATTTAATTTTTGTTTTGTTTTGTTCTATATCTTTCTATAAACATCACAGAAAGGATTTGGGCAACGTGGATATTTGACGTTTTCTGATTTTCATAAATTCTGATCTGAAATATTGAACTGTTTTTGTTTTATTTACCTAATTTAGGACAATAAGATCTTTTATCTCCACTATCTCTACAGTCGTAACTCTTAACGAACCTTTTGATCATCTATCAGCTATTCTATGCCAAACCCGAGTGTTTGAATTTTAGAATTCATAACTCGAGTTTTTGAGTGTTATTCATAATTTTTTTCGGTTCTATTGCATCTTTTCGTCGTTGTTCATCTTTCTTCGTATTTCACTCGTTAATAATGGTGCTCAACAACTCTTTACGAAATTCTTCATCATAGTCATCATTTTTAAGGATACCATTTTCGTAATTAATAATTCTAAAATCAACTTGTATAGTTATTTCTAATTTCAAATCTTCCTTTAACTAAGAAAGCCATTTTAAATCTTCATAAAAAATATATTTCAAAATAAACAAAAAAAATCAATTTCACTGACAATTGTTCTAGTTCCAGAACTTAAAGTAAATGATAATCAACAAAAAATTAAAAATCATTTAAATACAAAAAAATTTCTAAATAGTGTTTTAATTAGCATAAAACATCTAAATCACACATATATAATTTAATTAATAAAATAAACCAAATGATACTTTTTTCACAAACAAAAAAAAAACATTTTCCTTCCCATTTCATGTTAAAACAGAATAAAAATAATACAATTGTCTAACTTATTCTAATAATTAAATAGTCAATATTCATTCTTTAAAAGAAATTCATAATTTAAGGAATAAAATAAAATATAATAAACAAATTATTCAGTCAGAAGAACTGTCATGCAGGACAAACGAATAATAAATTATTGCTTTTTACTTAATATTAGAAGTATTAATAAAAAATTAAGCCAGTTTGATTACAATGAAACTAAAAATTCTTAAAACAAATGCGCTTAATATATCAATTACAATAATAAGTATTTCAAGTGCATAAGATATCAGAAACTGAAAATTATATTAACAGAGCTTGTTTAAAATATCAATAAAAAAATATCGGCTGTATATAACTCTATTTCTAATTTTTATTAGCTATTTTTCAACATTTTAAAGTTAAACACAATGGAAACAATTATTTTTACACAATCAGTTTCACTTTTAAGGGGAAAGAAAAACACAAAGTTAATAAAGATTAAATTTCATCATATGAAAATTGTGGAAACAAAATTTATTTGGAACAATCTTATCTGCAATTTCAACTTGCAAAACAGCTGAAAATCCTTATGGTCGGCGAACGGAAGCGATATAAACTTCCAGCTTCAGAAGAGGATGATAGTTTTAACAGGAGATTTTATATCAAAGATTACCGAACCTTTTTTTTTTTTTTTTTTTTTTACACACAGAATAGCTTTTCACTTATCTAGAGCAACCTTTTTTTTTTTAATAATCCAAACTTTAAGTCAGGATTACTTTTAGATATGGCAAAAAGAAACAGTTATATTTGGATCACGAAAGAGAATGTTTGAAAAGTGAAAATGTGTCGTCTAAATTGAAAAATTGATCTTTTATGCTGGAATTTTGGATATATTGTTAATATTTTACTATCGAAACAGTTTTTTAAATTTACGCGTAATGTTATTAATTATATAATCCAATAGTTTCCTGTATCATTGGAAAATTTGCAAATTAAAAAAAATAACAGATCAAACAACAAAAGATACAGTCAAAAGATTATTTTTGCATAATGTAATCTAAAGAAGTAGACACTGTTAAGTTAAAATTGTTGAAGTTAACTGGATAATAAGTAGACATTGGAATTATGAACTTGTCAGTTTTTCGCTAGAAAGAAAACAATTGTTTAAATTTGTTTAAGGCTATGAATACATTTTAATGGATAAGATAACATAATGTTGCACTCGGATATTCTTTAAGTATCAACCTCTTAAATATGTATATATACTATCAAATATTTTAATTTTTAATAATAAGCATTTCTACTTCTTGCTTAGTGTTGTATGTCTATTATTCTGATACTGGGTATGTTTCATATATAGTATTTTTAATTTTTATTTTATTATAAATTGAATAAAGTTATAATATTGGAACTATTTTATTAAGGAGACATATAAATAAACCCACATATTTGGTTCTCGAGAAAGACAGAGACTGCACAGTGACGGAACAGGGAAAATAATTTCTATACGCGAGACAATGTCCAGCAATAGAAAATGGAGAAAAAGGGTGAAGTTCAACGAACTGTAGACAAGCCCCCCCCCCCCCTCGTCGAGACATTCTTGGAACTCCAGCGAATATCGGATTTCTTACACCCGGAGGAGAAATATTGGGTGATAGGGGTGGGTTTGAAGTAGTCGAGGACAGGTCGTGCTGAGAAAAGGTTGACCATGTATGAACAGCAGACATTTTGGTTGTAGATAATTCATTTTGTAAATAAATAATAGTAATAGTAACTGTAAATATTTAAGCTATTAAACTGTATATAGCTAGTAAATTGTAACTGTCTTCTTCAATAAAACGAACCAATAATAATACGAAAACATGTTAATCAACATGACAACATGTTTGAAAAAGAGGGATTAGAATAAGAAAACGGTATACCCTAACGAAACACGAACTGACGAAAGGAATGAAAAGGATGGATCAATATTGGTTCAAAAGTTACAAATCTAGTTAATTCAATGCCAATACATTTAATAGTTGTTGGGGTTCCCTGACTGATATAATTCACGGTATAAATTATTATAATTCACTTACAAAAATGTTATAACTTTTTTTAAATATTAACTGATTTTTAAAGTGCCATGGCTTTTGTGAGATGTTTTTCGATTATTTTTTAGTTGTCAGTTTTTAGATAAATAAATAAAATTATAATTATATAAAATAATAATATAAATAATAATTATTTAAAATAATTTATGTAATTTTTATTTATAATTGTAAAAAGCCTGTGTATGCCTGTATATATATGTAATTCTTTTGCTCATGGCAATGGAAACCTTAATATCAAATTTATCACTGCGTTATAAACATTTAAATTTCATCTCGTAAGTAGAGGAAAAGTTAAATCCACCATAATTAAATGTTAAATGTCCGCCCTAATTAAATATAAAAGACGATTTATTTTTATGTATTTTGTATACACATCACGTTTGAATGGAAATACTTTAGAAAAAATATTTCTTTTTCATTTTCTTTTTATAAAAGTTTATCATTAGAAAACCAACGGATTTATTAATTTCAGGAAAGTATACACAAACATGTGGATTAAAAAAGATCTAGTTAAATTTAATGCTGAAATCGTGCTGCCATCTAGTAGATGATACAGAATTTATAATCAATATGAAGAAAAGAAATAATTTAACAAGCAAACGAATTAATTTTAATTTTGTTAATATGCATTTTGTTACAATTACTTATATTTTGTTACAATTTAAATTAATTTTTGGATTATTAAAATTTTATGAATTTCCTTATTTACGTAAATTTATAAGATATTTTTAAATTCCTTTTTTGTGCATTAATTAACCTCGTGTCCCAATTATATATGTCATGAGCATTCACTTAAAGGTAATAAAGGAAGGGCATTGTCTTCGGGAATATTTAATTTTTAATATGAGCATTTTTAATAGTTATATTTATATGTAATTAATTATTTGAGTCAATTATTTATTAATGTAAGTAATTTCCAATTTTTCAAATATTGGCAAATTTTATCTCATATTTAGTTCCATTAAAAAAAAAAAAATAATATATAAAAAATAAAAAAAAAATGTATAAAATGCTATAAGTGATTTTTTTCCAGTATGTTTTGTTGTCTTTATAAATATTAGAAACCTATCAAAACAAAATGTTTCTTTCTAATACAATACAGACGAAACGAAATGAATATATTTATTTTTCTAATTTTCTACATTAATATGAACCTAAGCATATCATTTATAAAAGGATTTCAGCATGGCTTTTTTTTTCCCCCTTATTGTTGCTATTTCGTTTCTCATTGTTTTTTTTTAAAGTAATTCATAAAAATTTTAGTTAAAATATGAATAATCATTTTTGAATTGTTTAAAATTTTGCAGTGAAAATTTTAGCCCTTCAAAGTTATTGGTGCAAATTGTAATAATTAATAAAAGATTATTTATTAAGAAACACTTTCCCGGTTAAATCGAGTTTGCTGAATTTGATGTTTTAATTTTTAGTAATTTTCAAGTTATGACAAGTTATTCATTATTTATTTATTATTTTCAAGTTATTTTTGCTTCCATGTAAAATCATTTAAATATTATTAAATTAAAATTTAAAACAGTTCTAATACGTACTTATTTAGCTGACAGGATAAAAATATCACTTAAAAGTCAAATTATAATATAACTAATTTTAAAAGTTTTCATCTTAATTAAGTTAGTAATTAAGAGGTATTTTAGTTTTTAATTAGCAATTAGAGATATTTTTTATTAATAAAGAATACTTAAAAGTGGACAAATATTAATAATATATTTTCGCCATAATAAAACCATAATTTTCATGATGTTTTTAATATGTTCTTATCGATAATCCTATGTTACTTGTTTTATAACCATATTGCATTATACAAATTTATAAAATATTTTCTGAAAGTTTTATCTACACAAATATGTTTAATATATAATTATTTTTTAAAAAAAATTAAGATGTTAAATAATGCATATACCTAATTATTTACTTCAACAAATAATATCTACTCTAAATAATTACATACGACAATAATTAAAAAAAAAATAAATAAATAACGTTTTTTCTACATTAGTCTATATTTAAATTTATTTTAAGCAATCACTTACATATTATTAATAATATTAACTAAAAACAAAATAAAATGTTGTTTAATAGTTGGTGTTAAATGTTAATAGTTAGCCTGTAGAATTCTAGAAAATATCTAATTATTATACATTTATTCTTCCATTTATTTAATAATAATAATAATAAATATGCAATTAATACAAAATAAAAATCTTTACTTATTTTGTTCTTGACATAATTTAAAAGTTTAATTTATATTTCCACTCATGGATCAAATAAATGTAGCAAGGAAATAATATTTGTAGGACATGTATTAAAGTAACATGCATAACATTTATTCATAATAAACTAACAATATTCAAGATTCATCCATAGCTATGATCTAACAACCTGAATTGTAGGGAATTTAGAAATGGGATTAATAAAGATATAAAAGAAAAATTCTATGTAAAAACATTTAAATTCCAACAAGTCATCAAAAGGTCAATTTGGCACTTACAGCACTTAAAGACTTATACTAATGAATTAACAGTGATAAAATTGAACTGAAATTTTCAATTTAATCAGGAAAATGGAAGTTCATGTTCAATGGATCTCCATTATGATGAATCAGGAATTACATCCTGCGCAGGACTGGAATTGCATCCCTACGTTTCCAGGAATTGCAAACTGTTTTTTAGGGATACCTTATAGTGAAGGCAGCATTAAATGGTGCCTATTATGGTGAACATTTATGGCGTACATTTCTATTATGGTGAAGGCAGCATTAAAGTATATTTTAACATGGGTGTGATGAATATTTCTTCAGTCATGTTAATCTTGACTGTAAAAATTTTTTCCCCGCAGGATGCTTTTTTGGTTCATAAGAACGATGAGTGAATTGAACATGAATTTACATTTATGAATTTTTCTTGATCAATTTTGATAAAATTTTCAATATAAGATATATATATCAATAGATTATGATATTTTTATAAGATATTTCAACTGATTCATCTGGAACAACTCGTAGCTCAGTTGCAACGTGCACCGTTGGTGAACATTATGGTTGACTTTCAGACACTATTTCTAAAAACAAGGAGTCTCGATGGCGTTTGGATGCTTAGCATCTTGCCTCATTAGCCGGACTACTTGGAGGCAGTTTTCAAGTTTTTCTGCCATATGATCAGGGAGTTTTAAAAGTCTCTTCCCTCTAAAAGTCCTCCCTGAAGCATGCGGCATTGCCCTTATTTTTGAACGACACGGAGCCAAATGCAAGGAGTCACAACAGAAGCTTCCCCCCCCGTGAGAAAACATGGGTTCCTGAAGGCATTGGTCTTGCCGCTCTTCAACGACACAGAGCCAAGTCAAACTTCAATGTTTATCTACGAATTTTCGGTACCACAGGTATCGGGTCCAAATCCCGGCTTTGCCCATGGGTGTTGTAGTGGTTCGGAATCGACTTTCTATCATTTCTAATCATATTGCAAATCCATAGCTGCATTAGAAGAAAAAAAAAAAATTATGAAATCTTAAAGCTATCAGTAGCTTTGAACTTATTTTATTATTATTTTTTTTTGTGGAGTCCTTTTTTCCATGCTTTTATTAGTTCTCTTACTAAGCTGTGAGTATTAATATAATTATGCTCACATCTATCATTTATTTTTATACTGAAGATGCCCCTGCAATTGATTTTGAACAATGGAACAACAAATAATGCATAGAATTAAAATGAAAGTTAAATAAAAGTGGTGGTCAACTGAAAATTATGAAAAGGTGGCAAATTTTGTTGTTCTAGAACGATTTCATTTAAATTGGAGGAAAAAACGTTTGGAAACAGAAAAAAAAAATCCATTTAATTTTAATCAAGTACATAAAAATATGAAATGTTTGTAAATTTCATATTTTCCGGTCTAATTATCCTAAAGTGTGAAAAAAATATCTGTAGAGTGAAAAAACTCAAATTCAATATGAATCAAATAAAGAGAAATAAATAAAAGTAACAATCAATGCATTATTACTCAATCGATGCACCAGACAACCTAGGTGTCTTATGAAAATCACAGGAATGCTCCAATATAAAAGTCAAAAATACACATAAACGAAACATAAATCTTTATAAAGCGGCCTAGGTAGCTAGTGCCTGGCCTTTGCCTGAAAAAAAAATTAAATGCAAATCCCTTGGTTTCAGGTCAAACTACGGCCCGCGGGAATCCTGGCGGTGTCATGGATGTTTGTGAATGGTTCGAATCCACGTTAAACTGTAGATCCCGGTCTGTTTATTTAACTCGTGTGCACAAGATGACCGTAGAGCGGTAGTTATGTTGAAAAAAAACCAAACGGTTTTTGGACTGTATATTATAAAAGTTCAATCATTTTCATGTCTACACATAAAAGAAACAGAAATCTTTGAATTGAATTATTTTTTTTAATAGGTTCTAAATTTTCTTGTTGAAGAAAAAAATATTAAGATTTGCCTGAAAAAAATAATGAAATGCAAAGCCCAATGGTTTAACATATGGATTAGTAGAAAACATTTTGGATTGAGGAAAAGATGGAAGGAATTGAATTCTTGATGGTGACATCTGTTTTTTTAATTATTTGTACTGGTATTCACAAAAGTAAAATGTTATGAAGTACAAATATGAGATTATAATCGCTTCACGAGCAGGAAAATTGTTTTTTTTTTTCATATAACTTCCTAATTTAATATTAACAGATACTACCTGGTTTTGCCAGGTGTATAAATTAAAACATTTTTAGATTTGATAAATTTTTATAAGAAAAACTGTTGGCAAAAAGTTCAAAGGAATCAATAGAAAATCTTAATAAAGAGTGTGAAACACCTCACACCTATTGAAAATTATCGATTTCAAAATTGTAAAGGAAAAAAATGTTTAAGATACTTGTTGGGCCTAAACAACGAGTTATTGAAACAAACAAATAATATAGTAAAAAAGTACACAATCACATAAAGTTCTAAAATTAACTATTTTATTTTCAAGTTAAGAACAATAAAAAATAATAGACGATCATGCAATGTAACTTCAATACTGAGCATTATTATAGATGGTACCAGGAATGAAGTATCAATCTGGATACAATTGCAACTTAACAATAATTAATACTAATTTAATAAGATTAGTTAAGCTATATAACATTAATTTAAGATATAAGGTTCTTATTTAATTTAAAAATAATTAATGGCAGTTTCTTCGTGATTTTTAATTGCTAACAAATAAAAAAAAATCACTGAATTTGTGGAAAAAAGTTAGAATTTAAGTTGTAATTTATACAAACTGATATATTCTGTTCCTTCATCCTTATATATATATATATATATATATATAAAGGAAAAATATATAAAAAATGCAAAAGAGAAAGAAAAAGGAAGGAATCAGTTTCTACAAACAAAGTTACAATTATACTCGCTACATATTTTCATGTGCTTCATAGAAGCACAATCAAATCGCATAAAAAATCGTAATAACATTCACCTTATCTTAACGTACATAATTTTCGTTGTCCTTTCCTACAAAAAGAAAAAGAAATTGTTCAATATCTGTAGAGCACGTGAGTTGCAGCAACGAAACACAAAATCATTTGACAAACACAAACTTCAAAAAAGGCTGAGCGGCTAGAATTTCATCGGCAGGTAAAAATGATGTATACTATATCTATACAAAATATATAAAAACAATTATGAAACAAATCGTTCAGGAAATCAGAAGAACCGAAAAAAAAAAAAAAATTATAATGTCCTGAGGATAACTTTATGAAGGAATTCATATCTTCAGGATATTATAAATAATGTTTTTACTGCTCTCTAGGTTACTCGATCTGTCAAAAACAAATTCAACGAGGTAGGCTGATAACATAGAAGAGTCTCTCTCTCTCTCTATATATATAGGGTTGTGGTGGTGGGGATAATTTGAAAGCAAATGAAGAAACAAGATGTTCTTTTTCTAGTCATTTTTAATTACCCACTATTACTTACATCTATATTTACGACGATTAATAATTATGGGTTATACCAGGGATGGGCAAACTTTTTTTCGGTCGCGGGGCAAAAACCGAAAAAAAGTTTAGCGGTCAAGATAGATTTTTCTAAAATTTTTAAAACAATATACAAGTATTACAATTTAAATATGTTAATGAGAGGAATAAAATTGCGATTTCACTTTTTAAAAGTTCCTTATATTGAGGTTCGAAGTGAGATGTACTGATTCTATGGAACGAGGCTAAATGTTTATCTGTCAGTCTACTTCTGAAATAATTCTTTCTAAGGTTCATAGTTGAAAATACTTATTCACAAACATAAGATGAAGAAACATAGCACTGATTTTCTGGGCGTGAAATATTAAATTTCGGAAACTTACTTTCGATAATTATTTGTAAAAATAATATTTAATCAAAGTAGAAAAGGAGATGGATATATAATATATATTTCTTTTAATTTGCCTCGGACTGGAAAACGAAAATTCTAGCCGTGGGCAGGAGTTGGCCCGCGGCCCATCGCATCGGGTTATACAAATATTCGTCATTTCCAAACTCTTTCGCTGCGTCACGTGTCTGCTCATCTACGGGCTCCTGTCCCCTTCACCTGGGGTCAAAGTTCACAGTTCATTGCTCCCACTCACGGGGAAACTTTCCGTCAACACATACCGTTCAGTGACGCCATCTGCTAATTGGATTAGCAGATAAACAAATCCTGTATATATATATAATATAACATCTTTTAATATAGTATATTCTATGTTGCGGACATTTCGACAACTGATTGATAAAACCGATGGAAAAGATGAACAATCCATTATAAGTATGTGGAAAGAACTATAATATCATGGATACTGCAAACAACATCAATGTTTCTGGAATGAGGTAAACGATAAATGTTTGAAAGAAGTAAGAAGGAATGTATGGTCGAAGCTACGAAAGGATGCTGCATAAGAAAATGCATTGTTGATGTCGATGGAATTGCCAAGCCAGCTAATGAAATAGGCTTAAATAATATAAAAGCGCAGGATGTTGAAGAATTATTGGAAGTCACAACTGGTGAAAATTTCCTCAACGAAGATCTTGAACAATTAGTAGAACAACCAGTGCACGAAGATGACAAATTTAGAATATCTGCAGATGAGGAACAAAAGAAACTTTCAATGGATTTTCTATTTAAAACAATTAACCATTGTAACACGAATTAGTTTCTAATAGATGTTGTAGAAGATCTGGTAAAACTAAAACTAAAACTTTAGCACCTTCTGGTTACTTCTTTAAAGATTTAAAAAATCACTAGAGAATTCCTTCAATACCATTTTCCTTAGAGTTCTATAAAAAATTATTTTTTTCCTTAAAAACTAAATAATACAAGAATTTCTCTGATTTCTTCAAAACGAGGTTAAAAAAAAAAAAAAAAAAAAAAAAAAAAAAAAAAAAAATTACTTTAAAAATTTTACTTACCAACTTACCAACTTACCAAACAAAGAATAAATAAATTTACCATCACTGAGTTCTTCAATTTAATTCATTTCATTTACTACCTTCAACACTCGGTTTTTGATAAAATTCCCTTTAAAAACCACTTTCAATGATAAGAAACTTTTTCCCATTGCCAATACTGACATATAAAAATATTCAAATATAATATCCCGTTTGGAAGAAAAGTTTTCAACTATAATTTAAATTGTAAAACACATCTTTATTACATGCAACTGTTAGGATGAAACTTCATTCCTTGACACAGATTCTGATCATATTACCACTGGCGCAATTATAATAGTGGACTCGAATCTTAGAGGTATTCTAACTGAAGGAATAAAATTCAAACAGACTTTAAGCTTAATATTGAAACTCTTAACAAAAGCAACAGAGACACATTTCGGATGAAAACATTTCCACTTCTTCTTTGATTTTTCAACAACTAGAAAAAGGTGCATTTATAAACAAATAAAAAAATTCTGTTCCAAACCGATTCCAATCTTCTATAATTACATCCACCACCTTCTATAATTATATTTCATCAACAAGTAATATAAAAAAAAATTTTAAAGTCAATTCCTACTTTTTTTTTTTTTCACTCTATTGCAGAAAGTCCTTTATAAATAATTTTCATTCATTTTTTAAAGTTTATCTGGAGCCATCTATTGGTAGATATATGCAATTTAAATCTAAAAAAAAAAAAATTAATTAATTAAATTTAATTAATGAATTAATATTTGAAAAACTGTATTAACATCAAGTGTCATCCACTACAAGTTAAAAAAAATGTATTTGAACCTGAGTGGATGAATAAAAAGTATTTTATGAACGATTGAAAATTTAAACAAGATATATATAGGGAGAGTGTGAGCTAATAGAAGGAATTGAATAAAGCCAATACAAAATCTAACGGAAAAATTTATTATTACACCAAATGATGACAACGCATTCATCTAAAAACTACATTATTTCAATTTTCTAGGCAAAGAACTTAATAATTATTCTACAAATAAATATATAAAAACAACCCTTGTGGTCAGTAAAAAAAAAAAAAAACTCATTGCTTTTAACGAATTTTTTAAAATCAGTAAATCCTCGCCCATCAAATTCCTCATGTAACAATATGTCCAAAATTTCACAAAATTTGTGAATAATAATGATTGATTTTTGTTGAGTTTTTTTTTTCTTTACACATATATCAGGATAAAAAAAATTAATTCCTATAATAAAAAAATATCTTAGAATTTAAAAATAGGAAATTTTATTTGGAAAACAAGAAATATAAATTAAAAATGTCATTACTTTTAAATATACTTTGAAACCACAAATAAAAAATAAATAAAATAATTACCTAAACCTATTAATATTCAAAATAAATTTGCAAATTTGTTCTAAGTGTCGAGTTAAAAAAATCAAAGTTCAATCTTTGAAAATAACATACTAGCTTCATATACTACTTTGTTTCTAATAAATTGATTCATTCGGTCTAAAATTAAACGTTATTGCTAACGACCTTCTATTTTTACCGTCCAAAAATTGAGAAAGCCTTAATGATCGCAATCACAAATAGAACTTTCCTTTTTAACTTTCGAAAAATTTTATCTGGTCATTTTGTGGAATGTATAAGAAGAAACACGGAGAAAAAGAAATTTAGAATCTGGCAACGTTCCATGTCGATACTCTAAAAAAGGAAGAAAACTTAGCAATGCAACGAACCCAAATAGAACATACCTTTCGTAAATGGGAATAAAAATACCGTATCACAGAAGATGGAAGAAATTTAACTCTCGAAGATGATATGGGTACCTTTATTTTTATTACGCATTTACCTGCCTTTTTTCTTCTTTTTTTTGAGGTTTAACTTTTCTTTTTTTTGCTGTAGTTTCACTTTTGTTCTATAAATTATTTTAAAATATTGTGGTATAGAAACAAAACGTACTCTGTAATAAAAGAAATACGTGAGATAGAAATAAATTATTTGTGTTTTTCCTGAACCTTTTTTTTTGGTTGTTGGTTACTATGGAATACATCTATTTTTGATCTAAAATGTTTTTAAATGAATTAAAAAAAAAAAATTGTGTTGTTTCAAATGATCGATATATGTTTTCAGAGTATTTTGTACTATTTATTTTTTACATCAGGAATTTTAAAAGAACATATAATTAAATGTAAGCAATTTGGGGAAAAGAAAATGAATGAATATTTATAAGGATTTAGTTTCTTATAATTAGGAATTGATAATATAATTGTATTTTTTCCCCTTATTTAAATTGACACGATTATTTCGAAGTGATTATTTTGATTTAAGGCACATATCTCTTTGAGGCATGTGTTCAAATCCAACCGCTGCCATCTGTTCTTGATCGACTTAATTTTGGGGCTGATGACCGACTGAGTAGCTTTCCGACTCTCGGTGCCACATGTTTCAAGTTGGAACTCGGCGGTGCCATGGGTGTTTGTAGTGGTTCGAATACGCTTAAAACCGTTGGTCCCAGTTTAAAATGACAGTTGGGCGTAGGATCGACAACCCTATACCGTAAAAAATAACACCTGCTGTCTCAAAATCTGGCAGTATACTGACGGCCTTGGCCCACAGAGAGGATGTTGAGCCACTGATGATGATAATGATATTTTGAGTTTGAAAGAAAAAAAAAAGCGACAAATTTAAAGTTATATTGATTATTATAATTTTAGCATCTGCTTGTTTATATAGAACAAGCATTTCAAAATTGAATAAATAAATTTATTTATATTTTTATAAAAATATAAGATACTCGCTATTTTTGACGATGTTACGTTCCGATGTTGCTATTTTTATTTATTTCTGGATGTATTTAATAGTGTTTCAAAATACAGTTGTTATTTAATTTAAAATGCATATAGTTACGTCAATATTTATAAATTATTAGCAGATATGATTTAATGTTTTTTGGCTTCTGTAACTGGTTTCGTAAAAACGATATTATTTTCTGATTTTTATAAAAATTAAGTACACAAATAACAGTGTCGAATGTTAAGAAATGTAGCAAAAAATATTTAATAAAATACTTTAACATAATAATATTAATCTAAAAGTTACATAAGATTAAGCGATTGAAAGCCTCAAAATAATAGGTTTTTCTAGCATAGTGAAATTTTACATAATAAAAGTATGTTTAATATAGCAAACAAAAATATAAAATATTTAAAAAAGAATTATATTGAATGCACACAAATAAACGAGTTCCATCGTAACACAGTATTCTATGTAGGACAAATATATTAAATGAAATTAAAAATTAAGTCATTTGATTCTTCATAAAATTGCTATATATTTTTTATTAATATTAAAAATTATTAATAATAATCGTATTAAATAAATTTTCTCCATGTAAAACTTCCTAGAAATTGACATATGAAAAGAAAAAAGACATTTATTGTAAACGTTTCCAATCCACAGCTATATCTAGAGTTGTTTGTATTGTCAAACCTAGATATTTTATATTTGTCTTATACATGCTTTTATGTGTTGTTTATATAAAAGTATTTAATTTATTATATTATGATAATGTAAAAAAGTGTGTACAGGTAAAAATAAAGAGTTAGTCTTCACCTACTAGTAAATCCTGGAGAAGCAATACCTTCTTTGAGAATTTTCAAGATTGATTGGTCTTATTTGAATGCCGTATTGGAGTTATCTCGAAAATTATAAACAGTTTAATGATGGAGAAATATTCTATCTATAGAAATTCTTCTTTTAAATTAGTAATTTCAGTGCAAGCCACCAGTAAATCAAACTATCGTTCTCTTCCCGTTAGATAGAATTACTAGAATAAGTTGAAAAGCTTTTGAGAAGGATTTTTTGTAAACTTGCATGGAGCATTACTCAAGGACAACGCCAGCTTGATCCTGTTTCAGTCTATATTAGAACCTTATAACGGCTTCAAGTGTGGAAACATTCATGTTCATGGAAACACTTTAATTTTTATTTATAAGC
Source organism: Caerostris extrusa (assembly GCA_021605095.1). Lineage (NCBI taxonomy): Eukaryota > Metazoa > Arthropoda > Arachnida > Araneae > Araneidae > Caerostris > Caerostris extrusa. The sequence continues at coordinate 244,797 of BPLR01015505.1, forward strand.
TCACTTTCTATATATACATATAATGAACTTTGGGTTATTATATAAAAGAAATGAAAAATTAAAAATAAAATTTGAACACAAGTGCACGTTTAAATCACAAGTACAGTTCACTCCAAGGTCGGAAATTTTTTCAGAATCGAGTCTTCGTCGAATCTAATTGCCTGGTCGGCGGAAAACCTTGATTATCACGGTTGATACACGAAACTACAAGAGGTTTACTTTAACAAACAGGTTAAAACTCCGGCCTATTTAGTCATCAGAGAAAAAAAGATAACACTTCTGGCCCACTCGTCGCAGAACTGTCTATCTTCTTCCCCAAAACCTCCTTTAAGACAATCCGTCAAGAGGACGAGCTGGAGGGGGTCAGCTTTAATCACTACTCATTCGAGTGGATAATTCTCAGTTCGCCGTCTATCACCAGCCATGATGGAACAACGCATGGTATAATTCATATTCAATCTGTCGTTGTTTCCGACCTGTGAAGGTCGCACAGACATTCGCTGAGTTCCTGAGTCTCATTATATTTCTCACCAAATATCTGCTATTAGATTTGAGAGACAGGTTGTTCTCCTTTGTACAAACTAATTTCATGTAATATAATTACACACAATACTGCTTTTATCTGCTGTCAAATTTGAATGATGGGTTGTTATTTTATGCTTGTCAAATGATATGCATTCCCTTCTCATGGGAATGAAATGCCAGAACTCATCCTATGAGAAAATGCTACGATGTATTTGTTTTATGGCATTTGTTTGTTTTAAGGCCGAAAAGCACTACGATGCATTTGAGTTCCTTCAGATCTGGAAAAAGTGCAAAAATGGTTGATGAATGGAATTTCAGAAAGTGGAGGCAGGAATTTGAAGATATGGAGTAGATACAGGCTTGAAAACTGTGAGTGAGAGATTTTGGGATTAATGAAATTTTGGTGCTGCTTTGGGTTCTTATCCGGTAGTGTGGAATGGTCTGTCCTTTTTTATTTCCGCTTTGGGTAAATCTATACTACCTCTTCACACATTATTATTTCCCACCTGTGTAAACAATCATTCCCTTTTCTGGTAGCTAGAATGAATAAAGGGTGAGTTGAAAACTTTGAGAAGGATTTTTTGTTGATTTTTAAGTAAACCTAATCAAAATTTTAGTTTTAAATAATTAAGTAAAAATTAAGTTTTATGAAGTCGAAAGAGATGAGCCACTTACGGAAATCAGTACAACACTAGCTTGATCTATTTGTTTTATGGCATCTTGAGAATTTTCGAAAAGCGTCCATGATTTATTTGAATTCTTTCAGATGGGTAAAAAGTACAAAGGTCTGATGGAACATGAATTTCAGGACGTTTGATTTGATTGATTTGCCCCTCTACTGTGATTTTGCCATAAATTACAGATGACCTACAGTTTAACGTGCATTTATTACCACTGACAAACACCATGGCCCCGCCAGCATTTGTAAGCCAAAGGCCATAGATGCTAGCCCTTTTGCTAAGGCCGCAGGAACTTCAGAAGGAAGGGGGAATTTGAAACTAATGGAGTAAGTGTAGGCTTGAAAAAAAGTTTTTGGGATTAATGAAATTTTGGTTCTGATTAGGTTTTTTGCCTTGTCCGGTAGTGTGGAATAGTTTTAATTTTTTTTATTTCAGCAGATAATTATGGAAAGATTATTAGTTTTTCAAAGTAATGATAAAATAAGAATTAAACGCATAAAAATTCTGTAAATAACTACAGATAATGTATTATAACTTAAATAAAATCAAATCAATTACTATATTCAATGTTTGCTTAGGTTGATTGAATTCAAAGGCAAGCAAATTTAAAATTAATGGAAAATTAAACCGGGAATTCAAATTTCAAAATCATAAAAAACAATTCCGGCGGAAGTTTTGCCATAAATTACAATGTGACAGTTTAATATTTATTATCCATTGTCATCACTGATTGACTTTGTAAGAAATTAGAAGATGACGCCCTTTCGCTAAGTGATGCTATTTCAGGATGCCCCCAAATTTCCGATCGTAATGTCTGGTGGGTACGCCGATAAATGTTTGGATATTTTTATAAATCTAGTTTGCTTTCGCGAAACCTCATTTCCTTTCATCATGAGATGTTTTAATTTTGGATAGTTGGTAGAAAACAGGAAATGAGTAATTTAATGGAAAAGCAATTATTTGATTTTTTTTATTAAATCGATAAAATAAGCAATTACACGCATAAAAAATTGCTGTAAATAAATAAGCAGATAATGTATTATTACTATAATAAAATAAGCAATTACTATATTCAATGTTTGTAGGTTGATTGAATTTCATCTTAAAGTATGAGAAACTGCAGAAAATTACCCTTTTACAAATACTTCTTAAAATTCATAAAAAATATCAATTAAACTGTATTTTTAAATACCTTTCATTTAATTAAATATCGATCTCGAAATTATGGAAATAAATGAACTGTTCAAGTATATTCAAAATTACTACAAAATGACGGATTGGTGCTAATTTTTAATTTTAGTTTTGTTTTAGAAATATTATATGTTATATTATTTCATGTTTTATTGAAATATTAATTTGTCCAAAAATAATTAACTTGATTTTTTTTTATGTTTATTTACATAAAACGCTTGCTTTTTTAGTGCACCAGATTATTGCTATGTTATCAATTGGCTATAAATTCACTATTTGTTATATAAGCAATATTATGTATTGAGCAAAAATATTTGTTGTAATAATACTATGAAATTTAGTTGTGATGATAGAAAAAGTCAAACTTAAAATTACTTAACAACTAAATTTGTATATGATGGCCGAGTGACTAGCGCTTTGGCCTTGGAGGTGCCATGTATATTTGTAATGGGTTTGAATCCACTTTAAACAGTAGGCTGTCCCAGTCTAAAAGTGACAGGGCTCTGGGCGCAGGGCTGTCAACCCTACCCCGTAAAAAAAAAGAAAACATCTCCCTGTCTCGGAAATCTGCCAATAAGCAGAAGGCCTTGGTCTGCCATCAGGTTGTTGCAATGAATGAAGAAGAAGAGGAATAATTAAATTTTCTCATTCTGAATTGATTTGCTATATTGTTTTCTAATATTAATTTTTTATTACAATATAATTTTCAGCGTTTTTCTTATAAAATATATCATTGTCATAAAAAAGGATAATTAAAATAATAAATATTTCATTTTTAAATTTGCTTCTTAGTTTCATTACACATGCCACATTCTTATTGATAGAATTAATACCATGTAACATGTAATGGACAATTTAATAATAAGGTGTAAACAATGTAAAAATCACAAGTTAGTAGTTAATTAACAATATTAATTAATTTTGTTAATCAACTGCAATTGCAATTCATATTAAGTTGTTTCCTTCCAGTCACTTTCAACAGTATTATTTATAACATGTTATTTTTATTACAACACATTATTTATGGTATTATATTATATTATTTATTAGTATTTGTGACTTAATAATAATTTCGGAAATTAAAGGTGTTGCAATTAGTTTGTCTGAACTGCATGTAATTTTTATATTACACTAGTATGAATTTAATAATAACCTATTACTAATAATAATATTTGATTCTGCCTAATTTTCATTAAAAAGATAATTTTTTTCGTAATTGTTGAAAGAAATATTCTCTCTTCAAGGAAAGAGAAAGAATGATTAATTCTAAGAAATGCAAAGGTATATTGTATAATGATTGAAATTATGCAAATAAACGGAAAACAAATGTAGAAATTCTAAAAATATTTAAATCCCTTTGATACTAATAAATAACATGGATAATGAGAATATTTTCTTTTCAATAATCAAATACTCAAACAAACCTGGCAATTTTGAGAATCACCTGTATTTAATCCTTTTAATAAAATTATACCTTATATTCAGTAAATACCATCGTAACTCTCAATACACTGAGCAATCTTTATTAAAAACGACTCATAATTAGAAGTAAAGAAACATTTACAAAATTCACTTCCTCACCTAAGCATTTGGAAATCAAAATGAAACTGTTTCTATATATACTTCTCACTCATGTCTGATCCAGGAAGCGTAATCCTAACACAGGTAGAGAACTCATCAGCAAAATTACTAGCAATTCCCAAAAAACCAATCTCCATCCACTTCCAGAGAAATTGAACTGAATTCAATCATTTGATACGGAAAAGGGTGATTCTACATATGTTGTGGGCAGAAGAATTTCGTGTATTGGTGGGAACAACCCTGAATCGCGCAATCGAAGCAGAGTTCGATAGAGATAGGGGTTGCGAAGAAATTACTGGAGGGGAATCGGTACTGTTTTGCTTTTGATGTCTGTCCATGAATAAATGAGCCACCGCCCTTGTATTGGTGGGTCCATTACCTAATTGGCATTGAAGAACGAAAATAACGCTGCTCTTTGGAGCCGACTGTTTCCACGCTTGAATTGGTGACAGTTGATTAACTATAATTTAGAGCCCCGTCACTTTAACGTAATGTGACTTAATTAATTTTAAGAAATTAATGAGACATACTGATGGGTTGATTGGAAAACTTAGGTAGGACATCAGCACTTATTAATACATGGAGGATTTAATGTAAATTATATCTTAAGCCTCCAAGCTATGTTTTAGGTGTTTATAAATCCTGCTCTTACATACAAATATGTGGACAATAGTTGGAAATGATGAGATAATAATAACAGGGAATGTTTTACAGCATCAGATCGTACGATGTGTTATTCACAATGGCATGAGTTGTTTTTCTGCTGATAGTTAATATGTAATATGGATGGCTGTCAAACCTTTTCAGGATTTCTTGCTTGGTTGGTTTTTAAGGCTCGTGGACTTTAAGATTTAAATTTTGATTAACTACGATTAGCTTATTAATATAGTGTCATTAATATAGTTATTATTTATAATGAAAAAGACAAGATTTATAAACGAATTTTTTTCAATTCTTTTTGTAACATATGTGTTCCCCATGGTACTTATGTATTATATTGGGTCTGAATGGTTGAGTGTCTAGTGCTCTGGCGCTTGGTGCCACAGGTTTCGTCTGAGTCCCGGCGGTGGCATGGATGTTTGTAGGGGTTCGGAATCCCCCTTTAAGTCGTATTTCGCTGTCCCGTTCTTCTATGACTGTAAGAGTTGTCACAGAGCAGGAAGTCAGACTTACCTACGGGTTCTCTATCAGAACAGGAAGCTGCTCCCTTCCCCCTCCATCCATGAGTAGATCATCTTACGGGATGCCTGGGTCCTGCACTGCAGGACACTCAGGATATGCTCTTCACAACAACATGTACTTTATCATTTATATATACCATGAACAACCTGCTGATGGCTGATGTGGGAGTTTTACAGGAGAGTTTTTAGGGATAACTGCCACTCATTTGCGTGTCGTATGGGAGAAAATCCGGAAAAACACCTTTACACCAGAAAAAGCTTGACTATCAATACGAGATGCTAGTATATTGTCGCACCTTCGCTATCCAAGAAGGTCTCTTCTTCATTTCTGAAAGCAGTGGATTACAATAATGCCGCCAGTGAATTTGAACCTTTTTAGCCAGTCCTGCTCGCCACTACATTGCTACTGGGCTACGAGACGCATATGAAATCATTTCATGTATGAAGTTATAAAACGAAACTTAACATGAAGAAATAATTTAAAAAAATCGCACCGAGAAAAACAAGGTAAAAGCAGCAACATTCACAAATAGCCCAAAAATAATAATTACGTTGTCTTTTTGCGTAATCGAGAGAAATATTACGGACTCTAGTTTTAGAATCCCTGGTTTAAGGTTTGAATGACAAATTTTAACAAGAGAATATTTTTACCAATCAATTCGATTGTTTTTGAGAGTCTCTTACTCTCATTATCACAATTTTTTAATCTTCTCCTTTCTAAAAGCAGTAACCACAACACAAATCAATTAACGGGAATCGGACTCTTGACTATTCTAACACTAACTGCATGCCTTAATATTCTTGCCTATTCAAACATAAACTAGTATGCTATCAGGTAAACTAAGATTTCCATTGTTCACTGCATATTATAGTTTAAATTTGTAAAGTGCTTTTTATAATTGATACAAGATAAAAAATTTTAATGTCGAAAGATAAAAAAAATTATTAATCGTATATAATTTAATATATAATCATTTAATTAATTAAAACATATTTATTTATATGCTTTAATACTCAGATAAACATGCTACTAAACGCATTTATGAATACATCACAAACAGAATTTTTTTAAGACTTGAATAA